>JAJPUD010013781.1:25352-42981 GCA_023553655.1 Myrmecobius fasciatus
TGACAGGTGTGTAGTGGTACCTCAGAGTTGTCTTAATTTGCATTTCTATGATCAAAACTGATTTGGAGCAACTTTTCATATGACTAGAGATGGTTTTAATTTCATCATCAGAAAATTGTCTGTTCATATCCCTTGACCACTTATCTATTGAAGAGTGGCTTGAATTCTTATATATATGAGACAATTCTCTATGTATTTTAGAAATGAGACCTTTATCAGAACCATTAAATGTAAAGATGATTTCCCTATTTGATGCTTCCCTCCTAATCTTGTCTGCATTTGTTTTATTTGTACAGAAACCTTTTCCATTTCCAGAAACATTATCCATGTGGTGTTGAATTAGAAGTTCCAGATCTTCTTTGGACATAAATTTATTCCATCTCCACAGGTCTGAGAGGTAAACTATACTACATTCCTCTAATTTGTTTACAATATCACTCTTTATATCTAGATCATGAACCCATTTAGTTCTTATCTTGGTATGTGGTGTTAGGTATGGGTCAAGCCCTAATTTCTTCCACACTAGTTTCCAATTTTCCCAGCAGTTTGTGTCGAATAGTGAATACTTATCCCAAAAGCTGAGGTCTTTGGGTTTATCAAACACTAAATTGTTAAAGTTATTGCCTAGATTGTCCTGATACCCTATCCTATGCCACTGATCGACTGCTCTATTTCTCATCCAGTACCAAATGGTTTTGATGACCGCTGCTTTATAATATAGTTTTAGATCTGGTACAGCAAGGCCACCTTCATCTGCCTTTTTTTTCATTAATCCCCTTGAAATCCTTGATCTTTTAGAACAGGTCTATTTTAGTCAGGCAGGGGCACAATCTACCAAGCCCAGATCACATACAGGGAGCCCAGGGCAAGGAGCTGGAGCAGAGCTCTTGGCTTCCACACACCTTGGGACCTTCTGTGGGCCTCTTGGGCCAATCTGTCCTGAATATAAGCAGCTGGTTTGGCAGATCTGCCTTTTGTGAGGGGGAGATTATGAACCACTGAGCCCCTGAAGAGACCGGATCTAGCTACCATTACACAGCACCCTAAAGCAATCAATCAATCAGCAGAAATTCCCCAGAGCAAATTAAAGCAACTATTCCTCCTTTGCCTTGAAAAGACCTCGTCTTAAAAAAATGAATAAAAAACCAAAAATAACTCTCACCATTGACAGCTTTTATGGAGAGAGAAAGAGAAGCAGCCCTCAAATCCTGAGGTCTCTAAAGGTAAAGAAACTCCAGAAAAAGCCCCAAAGGGAGACATGACCTGGTCCCCATCTCACAAGACTTTCTTTGAAGATTGCATAAAGGATCTTAAATGAAAATTAGAAAAAAATGGGGAAATGAAATTAGATCATTGAAAGAAAGGAGAAAGTATATAATACCCTACAAAAGAAATGAAAAAGACACCATTTCAATGAAAAACAAAATTGGTGAAATGGAAAAAGTACGCAATGAACAAAAGAATTCAATTGGCCAATTGCAAAAGGAGCTAAAAAAGGTAACTGAAGAAAATAATACACTAAAAATTAGAATTGAACAAATGGAAGTGAATGACTCAATAAGACTTAAGAATCAGTCAAGCAAAAACCAAAATAAAATGAAAAAAATAGAAGAAAATATGAAATATATCCTAGGAAAAGCAACTAAACTGGAAAATAGATCTAGGAGAGACAATCTAAGGCTCATAGGGCTTCCTGAAAGCCCTGCTGAAAAAAAGAACACAGACATCATCTTATAGGAAATCATAAAAGAAAACTGTCCTGATATTTTAGAATCAAAAAGTAAAATAGCCATCAAAAGAATTCACCAATCACCTCTTTAAAGAGACCCCAAAATTAAATGCCCAAGGAATATCGTGGCTAAATTTCAGAAGTGTCATACCAAGGAAAAGATATTGCAAGTAAACAGAAACAATTTAAATACCGAGGAGCCACAATTAGGTTCACCCAGGACCTAGAAGCTTCTACCTTAAAAAAATCAATGGGCCTGGAATCTGATATTCTGAAAAACAAAGGAACTTGGATTACAGCAAAGAATAAGCTATCCAACTAAAATTAGTGTTATCTTTGAGGAAAGAAGTGGACATTCAATGACATATGTGAATTTCACCTATTTCTAATGAAAAGACCAGAACTGAACAAAAAAATTGATCTTCAAACACAGAACTAAAGAGAAGCAGAAAATGGTGAAAAAGAAAAAAATTTCTTAAGAAATATATTTCTATTATGGGTATACTTAGAGAAGGTGGGTATAATTTGATCTTATTATGATAATATGAAAAATTAATTACAGGTAAAAAAGGGATCATATTGGAAGAAGAGGAAAAAGGAGGAAAAATAAGGGAAATTACATCTCATGAAGAGGCAAAAAAACCCTATTATAATGGAGGGAAAGAAGACAGGGGGTGAGCACTGTATGAATCTTACTCTCATCAGATTTGTCTCTAAGAAAGAATATCAGAGATATTTTATTTCACAGAGAAATTTGTCTCACCTTATAAGGGAAGTAGGAGAGAAAGCAGGAAAAGAACAGGAAAGACTAATAGAAAGAAAAACAGAAGAATTAGGGGAAAGGTATAAAAAAGGAGGAAGGGCTCAAAGACTGTTTGAGGGAGGTGGTCATCAAAAGCAAAATATTGGGAAGAATCTCAACCTTGCTCTCTCAGAACTAGATAAATTGAACCACAAAATAAATAAAAAGAAGTTAAGGAGGTAAACAAAATGTTAGAAAAGTTAGATATGATAAATCTTTGGAGAAATTAAATGGAGACAGAAAGGAGTTTACTTTTTCTCAGGGGTTCATGAAACATACAAAAATTGACCATGTGTTAGAGCATAAAAACCTCAAAATCAAATGCAGAAAGGCAGAAATAGCAAATGCTTTTTTTTTGAGATCATGATGCAGTAAAAATTACATGCAATATAAAACAGGAAGAAAATAGACCAAAAAGCAATTGGAAACTAAATAATCTTATCTTGAAGAATGAATGGGTGAAACAGCAAATTACAGACACGATTATTAATTTCATCCAAGAGAATGACAAGAAACAGCATACCAAAATTTATGGGATGCAGCCAAAGTGGTAATAAGGGGAAATTTTATATCTCTAGACACTTATTTGCATAAAATAGAGAAAGAGAAAATCGGTGAATTGGGCTTGCAACTAAAAAAGCTAGAAAAAGAACAAATTAAAACCCCCTACTAAATGCCAAACTTGAAATCCTAAAAATAAAAGGAGAGGTTAATAAAATTGAAAGTAAACCAATTGAAAGTATATAAATAGCCAAATGAACAAAAAAATAATAATATCTCAATAAGTGCAGAAAAAGCATTTGATAAAAATCCAACATCTATTCCTATTAAAAATACTTGAGAGTAAAGGAATAAATGGACTTTTCCTTAAAATAGTCAGTAGCATCTACATAATACCATCAGCTAGCATCATATGTAATAGGGATAAACTGCAACCATTCCCAATAAGATCAGGGGTGAAACAAGCTTGCCCACTATCACCATTACCATTCAATATTGTAGTAGAAATTCTAGCTTTGGCACTAAGAGAAGAAAAAGAGATTAAAGGAATTATAATAGATTATGAGGAAATCAAATTATCACTCTGCAGATGATATGATGATCTACTTAGAGAACCCTAGTGAATAAACTAAAAAACTATTAGAAATAGGGCAGCTAGGTGGCGCAGTGGATAGAGCACCAGCCCTGAAGTCAGGAGGACCTGAGTTCAAATCTGGTCTCAGACACGTAACAGCTGTGTGACCCTGGGCAAGTCACTTAACCCCAATTGCCTCAGCAAAAAAGCAAAAAAAAAAAAAACTATTAGAAATAATCCACAACTTTAGCAAAGCTGCAGGATACAAAATAAATCCACATAAATCACTAGCATTTTTATACATCAATAACAAATTCCAACAGCAAGGGATACAAAGAGAAATTCCATTTAAAATAAATGTCAAAAGTAGAAAATATTTGGGAATATAACTGCCAAGGGAAAGTCAAGGACTGAGCAAAACTACAAAACACTTTCCACACAAATAAAGTCAGATCTAATCAATTGGAAAAATATGAAGTGCTCTTGGATAGATCAAGAGAATATAATAAAGATGGCAATACTACCTAAATTAATCTGTTTATTTAGTGCTATGCCAATAAACTCCCAAGAAATTATCTTACTGACCTAGAAAAAATCAAAACAAAATTCATCTGGAAGAACAAAAGGGAACTAATGAAAAAAAAAAAAAACTCAATTGAAGGTAGCCTAGATGTACCAGGTCTAAAACTATATTATAAAGCAGCAGTCATCAAAAGTATTTGGTACTGATTAAGAAACAGTTGTTGATCAGTGGAATAGGTTAGGTTTATAGGACAAATTAGTCAATGACTATAGTAATCTAGCGTTTTGCAAACCCAAAGACCCCAGCTTTTGGAATAAGAACTCACTATTTGACAAAATCTGCTGGGAAAATTAGAAACAAGTATGGCAGAAACTAGGTGTTGACCCACACGTAACACCTTTTACCAAGATAAGATCGAATGGGTTCATGATCTAGACATAAAGAATGATATTATGAACAAATTAGAAGAACATAGGATAGTTTACCTCTCAGATCTGTGGAGGAAGAAGGAATTTGTGACCAAAGAAGAACTAGAGATCATTATCAATCACAAAATAGATAATTTTGATTATATCAAGTTAAAGGGTTTTTGTACAAACAAAACTAATGCAGACAAGATTAGAAGGGAAGCAATAAACTGGGAAAACATTTTTACTTTCAAAGGCTCTGATAAAGGCCTTATTTCTAAAATATATAGAGAATTCACTCAAATCTGTAAGAATTCAAGCCATTCTCCAATTGATAAATGGTCAAAGGATATGAATAGACAATTTTTGGATGAAAAAATCAAAACGATTTCTAGTGATTTAAAAAAATCTCTAGATCACTATTGATCAGAGAAATACAAATTAAGACAACTCTGAGATACCCTATATATCTCTCAGATTGGCTAAGATGATAGGAAGGGATGATGATAAATCTTGGAGGGGATGTGGGAAAACTGGGACACTAATACATCATTGGTGGAGTTGTGAAGTGATCCAACCATTTTGGAGAGCAATTTGGAACTATGCCCAAAGGATTATTAAACTGCACATACCCTTTGATCCAGCAGTGTTTCTATTGGGCCTATATCTCAAAAAGATCTTAAAGGAGGGAAAGGGACCCACATGTGCAAAAATGTTTGTAGCAGCCCTTTTTGCAGTGGCAAAGAACTAGAAACTGAGTCAATGTTCATCAGTTGGGGAATAACTGAATAAGTTATTGTCTATTAATGTAATGGGTTATTGTTCCATAAGAAACAACCAGCAGGCTGATTTCAGAAAAGCCTGGAAAGACTTGCATGAACTGATGTTAAGTGAAGTGAGTAGAACCAAGATATTACTGTACACAGCAACAAGATTTTACGTTGATCGATTCTGATGGACGTGGCTCTTTTCATCATTGAAGTGATTCAGGACAGTTCCAATAGAGTTATGATGGAAAGAGCCATCTGAACTCAGAGAGAAGACTTGGGGACTGAATGTGGATCACAACATAATATTTGCACCTTTTTTGTTATTGTTTGCTTTCTCATTTTTTCCCTTACTGATCTGATTTTGCTTGTGCAGCAAGGTAAATGTGGAAATATGTTTAGAAGTATTGCATACATTTAACAAATATTGCATTACTTTCTGTCTAGGAGAGGTGATGGGGTAAGGAAGGGAGAAACATTTGGAACACAAAGTTTTGTAAGGGTGAATGTTAAAAACTATTTTTGCATATATATTTAAAATAAAAAGCTATTATTAAAAAAGTTTGAGTTCCCTATTTAGTAACTATATATATGTAAATATGTATATGTATATGTATATATATATATATATATATGTATATATATGTATGCATCTATATACAAGTTTTTCATATTGGCATCTAAAGCTTTTTATAGTCTGGCTTTAAACAATCTTTCCAGATTTATTTCAGAGATATTTGCTATGAAATTGTTTTCCCATTTAACTACTTCCCTTCTTATCCTAATGTTATTAACTTGGTTCATACAAAAACCTTTTAATTTCATGAAAATAAATTATCTATCTTAAAAAAGATAATTCTGAGTTACACATCTGTCAGATTGGCTAAGATAACAGGAACAGATAATGGCGAATGTTGGAGGGGATGTGGGAAAACTGAGACACTGATACATTGTTGGTGGAACTGTAAACAGATCCAACCATTCTGGAGAGCAATTTGGAACTATGCTCAAAAAGTGATCAAACTGTGCATACCCTTTGACCCAGCAGTGTTTCTACTGGCCCTATATCCCAAAGAAATCTTGAAGTAGGGAAAGGGACCCACATGTGCAAAAATGTTTGTGGCAGCCCTTTTTGTAGTGGTTAGAAACTGGAAACTAAATGGATGCCCGTTAGTTGGAGAATGGATGAACAAATTATGGTATATGAATGTCATGGAATATTATTGTTCTGTAAGAAAGGACCAATAAGATGATTTCAGAGAGACCTGGAAAACCTACATGAACTAATGCTAAGTAAAATGAACAGAACCAGAAGATCATTATATACAGCAACAAGAAGACTATACAATGATCAATTCTGATGGACATGGTTCTCTTCAACAATGAGATGATTCAAACCAGTTCTAATTGTTTAGTGATGAAGAAAGCTATATACATTCAGAGAGAGACCTACGGGAACTGAGTGTGGACCACAACATAGCATTTTACTGCTTTCTGTTCATGTTTCCTTGTATTTTTTTTTCTTCTTAGTTTTTTTATTTTCTTTCTCTTTCTAGATCCAATTTTTCTTGTGCTGCAAGACAATTGTATAGATATTTGTAAATATATTGGATTTATCAGAAATATTTAACATTTAATATGTATTTGCCTACCTGCCATCTTGGCGAGAGGTGGGGGGAAGGAGGGAAAAATTTGGAACAGAAAATTTTGCAAAGGCCATTGTTGAAAATTTACTCATATGTTCTGTAAATAAAAAGCATTTATAAAAAAATAAATAAAAAGTAAATATACCATAATGTCATTTGCAAAGAGTGATAGTTTTGTTTCCTCAATAATTATTTTATTCCTTTAATTTCTTTTTTCTTGTCATTGCTGTACCTAGCATTTCTTTTTTTTAATTTATTAAAGCTTTTTATTTACAAATATTTTTAACATTGGCCCTTGCAAAATCTTGTGTTCCAAATTTTCCCCTCCTTCCCCCCAACCTCTCCCTTAGATGGAAGGTAGTCCAATACATGTTAAATATGTTAAAAATATATATGTTAAATCCAATATGTGAATACATATTCATACAGTTATCTTGCAGCACAAGAAAAATTAGCTCAAGAAAGGAAAAAAAAAACCTAAGAAAGAAAGCAAAATGCAAGCAAACGACAAAAGAGTGAAAATGCTATGTTGTGGTTCACACTTAGTTCCTACAATCCTCTCTCTGGGTGCAGAGGGCTCTTTCTTCATCACACGATTATTAGAACTGATCTGAATCATCTCGTTGTTGAAGAAAGCCATGTACATCAGAATTGATCATCATACAGTCTTGATTCTGCTTATTTCACTCAGCATCAGTTCATGCAAGTCTCTGCAAGCCTCTCTGAAATTGTCCTCTGGGTCATTTCTTACAGAACACTAATATTCCATAATATTCATATACCATAACTCATTCGTCCATTCTCCAATTGATGGACATCCACTCAGTTTTTGGTTCCTTGTCATTACAAAAAGGGCTGCCACAAACTTTTTTGCACATGCCAGTCCTTTCCCTTTTTCACAATTTCTTTGGGATACGGTTAAGGTAGAGACACTGCTGGATCAAAGGGTGTGCACAGTTTGATAACTTTTTGAGCATAATTCCAAATTGTTCTCCAAAATAGCTGGATCCATTCACAACGTTACCAACAATGTATTAATGTCCCAGTTTTTCCACATCCCTCCAACAATCGTCATTATTTTTTCCCATCATTCTGAGAGGTAATGATTTAGAGTACCTTCTCATATGACTAGAAATAGTTTTAATTTCTTCTTCTGAAAATTGTCTGTTTATATCTTTTGACCATTTATCAATTGGAGAATGGCTTGATTATACCTAGCATTTCTAACTTAATATTGAATAATAATGATGATAATGAACATTGTTTTATCTCTGATCTTATCAAGAAGATATTTAGCTTATCTCCATTACAGAAAATGCCTACTCTTAGTTTTAGATAGACAAAACTTGTCTTTTTTTTTTTAAGCTCCATTTATTCCTATGGTTTCTATGATTTTGCTTTTTTTTAAAGTAGGAATTTGGTGTTTTATTTTATGGAAGGGTTTTACATCTACTGAGATAATGATATTTTTTCTGTGATAAATATGGTCAATTATGCTTAATAGTTTGCCTGATAATATATATTCTTGCCTGATAATATATATTCTTCCCTCTGAATTAATTTCAATGAGAGGTTCAAACATTTCCCATAAACTGCCTTTTTTCTCCTCTGTTGTAAAGGTTCTTCTTTGTGAACCTGTTTTATGTGAGAAAAATTTCCAATTTTTTTCCCTTTCCTGTTCTTCCAGTGTATCCTTTTTTTTTTCATTCTTCACTTTTTTGAGATGATTGTAACATAATTGATTCATGCTCATGACCTCTTTGTAGATTCCTTCTAACTGCTTTAATAATTATAAACTTCTAAAAAGTTTTATAATTTTATTTTCCCTTATAGGGATGTAACCAGTTAAATTTAATTAATTGTCTTATGGTTTCTCTTTCATATTTACCTTTTTATTCTTCTTTTGAGTCTTGTGTTTGAATATCAAAATTTCTATTCATGTGGTCTTTTCATCAATTCCATCTATTAACTTAAATGACCATTTCCCCCCAAAAACTATATAGTTTTGCTAAGTAGGTTATTAAATATACAGCTCTGGCCCTATTCTGCTCAACATTTTTATCAATGATTTTGGTGAAAGCTTAAGTAGATCACATGTTTTTCATATCTTTGGATGCCACAGAACTGAAATAAATAGTCCTTATTTTGGATGATGGAATTAGGGTACATAAACACACACAAATTTGCAATGTTATTTTCTCAGATTGTATTTTTAGATATGTTTTTAAGTACAAAGCTTGTTCTAAGTATTTGATCATTTGAATGAGAGGCATCATGATATAGTGGGAAGAACTCTCTCTTTGTTGTCAGAAGCCTCCTGGTTTTACTACCTACTTTGGCATTTATTACCAATTTATTTTAAATCCAATCAACGCTAACTGAATGACTAACTACTAGAAATGTCTTACACACTGTTAGTTATTAGGATATAATGTTAAAATGTGTCAGTATTCTCTGTGCCCAAAAAGAATTAAAAGGCTATGAAACCTAGGCAGAATGTTCAAATATATAATTTAAAATTCATTCAGGGGAGACAATTTTTATATTGGGAATATATCTTTCTATGCTTTATACTAATGGTATCTTGGGAGAAGGCTGAAGTTCTCCAGGAGGCTGTAACATAATTGAAAGTGGTATGTGATCAATTATTTGGGGATGGAAAGACACTTCCTACCCTTCCCACAATAACACATCATGAATTCATCTCCAACACTGACACACCTATCATTCATCCTTTATCTATCACCTAAAACTTCCCTACTCTACTTTTTCTGAATCTTATGCAAGGTTTTTCCAATTTTGTATAAGGTATTAGACAGGGCAATAATAAATTAATAAATAGCTAGTCAGGTAACCATAACAACATCTGCCCAGGTGTCATTGGGAAATCCCCCTTGCTTAAGATAAAGTGGGTAGGAGTCTGCTCATTCTTCCCTTTCCCTATAATCTCATGGTTGCATCAGGTCTTTCTCAGGAAGAATCCTTCCACATCATCTTTATTTCATTTTAAGTGTGACATAGTATATCACACAGTTTTAGCAGACGTGAAAGGTCAAGATTGTGATGGCTTACAATGCGATTGTTGAATTTGCCTATTTGAGAAACAAATAAACAAAAATCTTAAAGAAGAAAAAGAAATTCACTTGCTTGTTTACCTACATTTATCAAGCTAAACGAATGACTACCTAATGACTACCTTTCCAAGTCTTCCCTATCCTATACCCCAGAAAATGCACAAACTTCCTCTCCCCCCATGAAATATATTCAATAATATGCCTTTCACAAATATAGAAATAGAGATATGTAGATATAGATACACATCTAGCTATCTATATAATATACATATATACATATTTATATACACATACATATCCATGTTCATATATGTGTCTAGATACATGCATATATATATACACATATATGTATGTTAATAATAATTTAAAACTTTTACTTTAACTCATCTTTTTTGTGTAAGTTTAAATATACATATTATGGTACAGCAGCATATGTATGTAATTTATAAATAAATACATGTGGGAAAGACTTGGACTTATGAAGGAAGATACTATCCACCTTTAGAGAAATACAGGACAAGTAGACATTGTACAGTCTTATGTAGATGTTTATGAATATATGTATATGTGATTATAGATATCTATGTACATGTATGTATTTATGTACATATATATGCAAATATTAATATATCTATAATTTGTAGCCTTATGAGAGACGGGGAGGGAAGGAGGAGAGAATGAAGTAAAAAGTTCACAATGCAAAACAAAAGAAAACTTATAAGGAAGAAAAGATAAATGGCTCTAAATACAATGTGTTTTAGTATATAGGACCTCTTGAAATGAAAACTTATTGCTTTATATTCTGAATCCTCTTGTAGGTAATGCAATGTTTCTTTTTTTTCTTTTGTATTTCTTTTAAATAAATCAATACACAAAATGCATATGCATATCTTGAGGATATAATTTTCTTTTTCTTTTTGTGACTACTGCTCTCTAGAATATAACAAAGAAGCAAGCCATGACTTAGTCATCCATTCCAGAATTTGCCTTTTTTGGTACTCGAGTCTGTTATTTGATAAATTAAACATAGAGAAGCTTACTTCCTCATACAATAAGATTTAGCTAATATCTAGCTATCAGATTTACTTTTTCCTTAATCATACAAAAATAGTGGTTGATTTGAAAAGCTAACATAAAAAAATACAGGAAGATATTACCTGCTGATATTCAAAAACACAAGAAACAATACCAAACAAAACAAAAAAAAACACAACAAAAAACAAAACAAAACAAAACAAAAAACAGAACAAAAACAACTCACCGCTGACTTCTCAACGAAACAAATCCCTAGCTAAGATACTTGTAGAAACTGTTTTAGGTGTCCACCAGGAATAATTTGTATTGAACAATTTACCACAGGAGGTTGAGCTTAATTTAAAAGTTCTTGAAATCGACCTTTCATTTCATGAATGTTCTTTTCTACAGAAATTTTAAAGATTCATTGAGATACAGTGTGTGGGAACAGAAATGGCAATGTGCTATTCATTGTCAAGGAGACTCCAAAGCAGTTAGCATAATAAAGGCAAATTTGGTAGAGCATACATACTAAATTACTGGCAAAAGCCCTACACCATGGGATCCTCATTTCCCTGTAGAATGTATTTAAATGGCATATACATTTTGACTATTTATTTGACATCTACATCATTGCCTCTAATATTCCAGTAGAAGCAAAACCTTTTTATGTTTATGCATATGTGTACATATAATGGATTTATTAGTATGTTTTATGTAGTATATTAATGTATTTTGACAAGACCTATAATTTCATTAGTATAGGAAACTAGTGGGAAAATTCACTCCAATAATGCAGATTGGCACATGCTCTGAAATTTACAGTCTTAAAGAATTACTTCAGCATGTTCAATTGAAATAACATAAGTACATTGTTGAGCTAATCTTAAAACATTATATCAGTGTTAGTTATTATTGAAACCATTATTATTATTTATAAGTAAATAGATTTAGGTCTGACCATACAGTCACTAAGAGGCAAAATTTGAACACTGATCTCTAAGGCCAGTTTCTATTCAGTAAGAACAGTGATTCTTGTTTTTATGTGCCCTGAAACTATTGCTGAGGCTTTACTAAGACAAAATGTATTCTTGCAACCTGTTGACAAAGTATCTGCTACAGAACAGCAATTTTTATATCTCCTGCCCCATGACAGCTCTCAATATGATCTGCTTCTATGGTATTCATGTAGACTAAATCCATAACTATGTTGGGTTATTGGGAGTGTTCATAACTGGGACTGCAATAGTGAAAATCAAGTTAGCATCCATGTGACCATGTGTGGTCAACATGACCATCACAGAATGTCTCAAGGTCTCCAAACTGGCACAGCCATGAAATGGGCCGATTTTGGGAAGCCTCTTAATTTCAAAATGCTGACCAGAAGATTATAATGGGTAACAACTTATAACTGTCACTGGATTCATGTTAATCTTACCAAATGACAGATAAGAAAAACATTTCTAACTTAATGCACCCAACTCTATTTAAGCTTGTTGTTGTTCTTTGGTCTTGTTTAAGTTCTGTTGCTATTGTTCCCAGTCATATCTGACTCTTCATGACCATAATTGGGGTTTTCTTGGCAAAGATACCAAAGTGGTTTGCCATTTCCTTCTCCAGCTCATTATATAGTGAAGGAAGCTGAGGCAAACAGGGTTTAAGTAGCTTGCCCATGGTCACAGATCTGATTACCTAAGGGAGGATTAATACCATATCCAATCTGCAATATATAACAAATAGAATTACAAAAGATTCTAGCATATCATTAAATAAATGCATAATTTACAAAGAGGAGGTGGGATTCTTTTGTCATGTGATCAACAAGATGGTGGACTAGTCATTTTCTTCATATCCTTTTAAAGCTTTAACCTTCTAAAAGTAAATTATGTAAAACCTAAAAAGCAATGTAGAAGTAACAAGTGATTTCCAAGGATAAAGAAGAGGGCCTCCTCTCTCTTTATTTTACCAACTATGTAAAATCCTTTAAATTAGCATGGAAAAGCTCCATCCTTAAAACATCCACTTAGCCTCAAGCCAATATGATAATACTACTCCCATCTAGGTATTCTAGCTAACTGAAGATTGTGCCCAGGAACAAATCAAAAGATAAACTTCTTCCCACCATTTTTAGCAGAGAATCACCCTGCCCACCTCTGATCTTTTAAAAAGCATCATGTTAACTCTACACAGAATAGAAGGAAAGAAAAGTTTTCTGAGCACCCTTGGGCTTTCTCAAGGGATTCCTTCACTTTCCTTACCTCTGAATACAGAGCTTTGCAATTCATATATATGTTTTGTCCTTAGCTAAATTAATGTTTGTTTGCTGAAGAAACTTCTTTTCCTATTACTCCTAGGCTTTTGGTAGACTTTTTCTATGTTTTGTAGTTCTAACATGGAAGTAGATACACTAGTTTCTCACTGGGCTCCTTAATGCTTATTTAAATTGATGTGAACTTCCAGGCTTTGTTTGTTTGTTTGTTTGTTTGTTTTTTTCCCAGAGTATGTGAATGCTTGGTGGGCAGCCTCCCATTTAAACAGTCATCTCAGAAGGCTGTCCACAACTTTTGCTTAGGAAGAAAAAGAAAGGCCTTTCACATACCAAAAAAATATTCATAGCAACAATTTTTGTGATAATAAAGATCTAGAAATATCCCATTTGACTATGTTAATGACTAAACAAATTCTAGTATATAGATGCATGGATATGTTACTGTAAACAAAGAACAACCAAGTGAAGATTTGTATGAAATAATGCAGAATGAAGCAAATAGATTCAGCAAAATAATACATATAATAACTACAGTGTGAATTAAATGAATTGCAATATTAACCTGAGGACTAGGTAATTAAAATGTTCAAACTTGCCCTAGAGAAGAGTTGAAGAAATGTACCTCAGTCATTTCTTTGGATTGGCATGATAATATGAGTGCAGAATGTTTCAGAAAATTTTCTGATATAATATGATGTATCAGTTACTGCTGTTGTACTATGACTGTTTCCTTTTGTTAAAATGCGAACAGGATGAAGAAACTGAGGAATTCTCAGGATGATGTGGTTTTTCATAGGGAATTGCTAACTAAAACACTGCGGGAAGGGATTAATTATGGCTTTTAAAATAACAAAGGCAGACTGGACTTCTGACCAGAATCCTATTTGCAAGAGGTCTGGTAAATATCTGTGAAATTAACAATGTCAGGTGGGCTAAATGTGTATGGTAATTTGGGTTTGAGTAAAGCCTCAGTAAGGTAGTATTGTAGTGATAGGTAAACTTGAAATACCTTGTTCTGGAAATTGGCAGGTCCTGGGTACCTGTGACTCTTTCTACCTATAAAACAGCAGTTCAAGCTAGAAAAGCCAGCTAATTTTTATCCCTGGCTTGCCCAGGGGAAAATGATCTTCCAGAATTTCCCAAGATTCTAATAAACTTGTAATCTTGACTTTGAGAGAATTCTGAGTAATGATTTTGAGTTGGGGGTCACAATTTTATCCCACACAAAGGGAAGGCTATATTTTGCATAACTGATATTTAAAGAGATGGAATCAAAACAATTTTTTAAATTTTATTTTATTTGCAAAACATATGTATGGGTAATGCTTCAACATTAACCCGTACAAAGCTTTCTGTTACAGATTTTCCCCCCAACTCCCCACCCCTCCCCTAGATGGCAGGATATCCACTACATGATAATTATGTTAGAATACTTGGCAAATCAAAGATATGTAAAAATATCTCCAAACTTATCGCTGTTGTGCAAGAAAAATCATATCTACACAGAAGACATCAGATAAAGGAAACACAATGTAAGCAAACATCAATCAAGAGCATGAGAATGTGATATTGTGATCCACATTTCATATACTTCTCTCTGGGTGTATATGGCTTTCTTCCCTGAACAATTAATTGGAAGTGGTTTGAAACATTTCATTGTTGAAGGGAGCCATGTCCATCAGAACTGATCATCATATAGTCTTGTTGTTGCCATGTATAATGATCTCCTGGTTCTGCTCATTTCACTCAGCAACAGTTCATGCAAGTCTCTCCAGGCCTCTCTGAAATCGTCCTGCTGGTCATTTCTTACAGAACAATAATATTCCATAATATTCATATACCATAATTTATTCAGCCACTCTCCAATTGAAGGGCATCTATTCAGTTTCCAGTTTCTAGCCACTACAAAAAGGGCTGCCACAAACATTCTTGCACATGTGGGGCCCTTTCCTTCTTTTATGATTTCTTTGGGATATAAGCCCAATAGAAATGCTGCTGGGTCAAAGGTTATACACAGTTTGAAAACTTTTTGAGCATAGTTCCAAATTGCTCTCCAGAATGGCTGTATCCATTCACAGCTCCACCAACAATGCATCAGTGTCCCAGCCTTCCCACATCCCCTCCAACATTCATCATTAACTTTTCCTGTCATTTTAGCCAATCTGACAGGTGTGAAGTGGTACCTCAGGGTTGTCTTCATTTGCATTTCTCTGATCAATAGTGATTTGGAGCACCTTTTCATATGACTACAAATAGTTTTAATTCCATCCTCTGAAAATTGTCTGTTTATATCCTATGACCATTTATCGATTGGAGAATGGCTTGCATTTGTGTAAATATGAGACAATTCTCTATATATTTTAAAGATGAGACCTTTATCAGAACCCTTAAATGTAAAGATGATTTCCCAACTTATTGCTTCCCTCCTAATCTTGACTGCATTGGTTTTGTTTTTACAAAAACTTTTTAACTTAACATAGCCAAAGTTATCTATCTGGTTTTCAATTAAGAGTTCCAGTGCTTCTTTGGACATAAATTTATTCCATCTCCATAGGTCTGAGAGGTAAACTATACTACGTTCCTCTAATTTGCTTACAATATCACTCTTTATATCTAGATCATGAACCCATTTAGATTTTATCTTGGTATGTGGTGTTAGGTGTGGGTCAAGCCCTAATTTCTTCCACACTAGTTTCCAATTTTCCCAGCAGTTTTTGTCAAATAGTGAGTACTTATCCCAGAAGCTAGGGTCTTTGGGTTTATCAAAGACTAATTGCTATAGTTATTGCCTAGTTTGTCTTGTGATTCTATCCTATTCAATTGATTGACTACTTTATTTCTTAGCCAGTACCAAATGGTTTTGATGACTGCTGTTTTGTAATATAGTTTTAGATCTGGTACAGCAAGCCCACCATCATCAGCCTTTTTTTTTTCATTAATTCTCTTGAAACTCTTGACCTTTTGTTCTTCCAAAAGAATTTTGCTACTATTTTTTCTAGATCTGTAAGATAATTTCTTGGGAGTTTGATTGGTATGGCACTAAATAAGTAAATTAGTTTGGGTAGTATTGTCATTTTTATTATATTCACTTGGCCTACCCATGAGCATTTTAAATTTTTCCAGTTGACTAGATCTGATTTTATTTATGTGGAAAGTGTTTTATAGTTTAGTTCATATAGTTCCTGACTTTCCCTTGGCAGATAAATTCCCAAATATTTTATGCTATCATCCGTTATTCTGAATGGAATTTCTTTTTGTATCTCTTGTGGCTGAACTTTGTTGGTAATATATAAAAATGCTGATGATTTATGTGGAATTATTTTGTATCCTGCAATTTTGCTAAAGTTGTGAATTGTTTCTAGTACTTATTTAGTTGAGTCTTTAGGGTTCTCTAAGTATATCATCATGTCAGCTGCAAAGAGTGATAATTTGGTTTCCTCATGACCTACTTAAATTCCTTTAATCTCTTTTTCTTCTCTTATTGCCAAAGCTAACATTTCTTAGAAAATATTAAATAATAAAGTTGACAGTGGGAAGCCTTGTTTCACTCTTGATCTTATTGGGAATGGTTCTAGTTTGACTCCATTATATATGATGCTTGCTGATGGTTTTAAATAGATACTACTAATCATTTTAAGGAAAAGCCCATTTATTCCTATACTCTCTAGTGTTTTTAATAGGAATGGGTGTTGGATTTTATCAAAGGCTTTTTCTGCATCTATTGAGATAATCATATGGTTTTTATTAATTTGGTTATTGATATAAATGATTATGCTAATAGTTTTCCTACTATTGAACCAGCCCTGCATTCCTGGTATAAATCGTACTTGGTCATGGTGTTTTATCCTGGGGATGACTTTCTGTAATCTCATTGCTAGAATCGTATTTAAAATTTTTGCATCAATATTCATTAGGGAAATGGATCTATAGTTTTCTTTCACAGTTTTCTCCCTACCTGGTTTAGCTATCAGCACTATATCTGTGTCATAGAAGGAATTTGGCAGTACACTTTCTTTCCCTATTTTTTCAAATAGTTTATATAGTATTGGGATTAATTGTTCTTTGAATGTTTGGTAAAAGTCACATGTAAATCCATCTGGCCCTGGAGATTTTTTCTTAGGGAGCTGATTGATAGCTTGTTCTATTTCTTTTTCTAAAATGGGGCTATTTAAATAATTTATTTCCTCTTCTGTTAACCTGGGCAATCTATGTTTTTGTACATATTCCTCCATTTCATTTAGATTATCAAATTTATTGGCATAAAGTTGGGCAAAGAAACTCCTAATTATTACTCTAATTTCCTCTTCATTGGAGGAAAGTTCT
>JAJPUD010013782.1:1238-42980 GCA_023553655.1 Myrmecobius fasciatus
TTATGGAATATTATTGTTCTGTAAGAAATGACCAGCAAGATGATTTCAGAGAGGCCTGGAGAGACTTACATGAACTGATGGTGAGTGAAATGAGCAGAACCAGGAGATCATTATACACGGCAACAACAGTACTATATGACAATTAATTCTGATGGATATGGCTCTCTTCAACAATGCTATGTTTCAAACCACCTCCAATTGTTCACTGAAGAAAGCCATATACACCCAGAGAGAGGGATGCGAAATGTGGACCACAACATATCATTCTCATACTCCTTGATTGATGTTTGCTTGCATTGTGTTTCCTTTATCTGATATATCATTTGTGTAGATAAGATTTTTCTTGCACAACAATGATAAGTTTGGAAATATGTATACATACATTCGATTTGCCAATATTTTAACATAATTAACATGTAGTGGATATCCTGCCATCTAGGGAAGGGGTGGGGAAGTTGGGGGGAAAATTTTTGTAACGGAAAGCTATGTAAGGGTTATTGTTGAAGAATTACCCACACATATGTTATGCAAATAAAATAAAATTAAAAAAAAATTAAAAAAAAAAGATTGATAGAGCTTCACTTGTCCTAATGTGCTAGTGTTTTTATCTTGTGAAAAGTCATACTACAGGAGTTTGAGGCTTCTTTAGTTTGAGAATTCTGTGCTATAGTAGAGCTAAATCTTCACTAATGGGTATCTTCACTAATTCTAGCAAAAATATAGAGCTATTAACAGTGGAGCATTACCAAGCTACACAATGGTATCTTAAGATGAACTGGTCCAAATCAGAAAAACAAAGCATATTGAAGCTTCTATACTAACCAGCATTGGAGTTGGGTCCATTAGTGGCCATTGTACTTTCAGACTGGAAGAGACAGAGAAATCCTACTCTAAAAACAAATTATTAGCTAGATAAATGATTGAATGAAAAAATAACCAACTGTGATTGTACCATTAAACTGGGTTCTGAAAAGGGAGAGATCCAGAGCAGAAAGTTCAGAAAGAGAAGCTACACACAGAGATTCATACTTTTTTGTATTAAAGTGAAGGTCATTCAGAAGTTCCTCATGAAACAATGGTGCTCTGATTGTCCATAGACAATTGGTGGCAAATGCAGCTGCAGGAAGAATGTCTATAAGTAGTAACATAAATCAAGACAAAGGGGTATGACTTTTGGGGTTACATGCAGGAAGTTAACCCTAGAGGGCACTGTGCTGTTAGAAGTATAATAGAAATTGGGAATATACACTGAGATGCTGTATCAGACTGTATTCAAAACTACATGGGATAAGAGAAGGCCATTATTTTGTAGTATTGTCTGTTGTTTATAGATCTGAAAATAATGTACAGTGATTTGGGATATTTGAGGAAAGAGAAAACTTTAGAGATTAAGTTTTATTGGATAAACATGACAACTGACATATATAAAAATCATAGCAATTTTGTTTGATATTTGAAAAGCAAAATGCTACCAATTCAATCTATTTTCCCAGATATTTTAACCTTATCTGAGACAGGTGTTCAAACTGATTGGGATACATCAAACCAAATTACTCCTACATTGAATCTAGAAGTAATGGTTGACATATATTTAAATCTATATGTATATATATATATATACATATATATATATATATATATGCTTATTCACACACACATGCACATATCACAGTCAATTAAAAGTCCCTGTCCCACAAGAACTAGTACTCAAGAAAGTAGTTTGACTTCATAGCATTTTCCTTTGAAAATCTATATGCATATATATCCATGTACATATGTACATCTATACATGTATTAATAAATATGCATATACTTATGCAGATATGCATGTGCAAACATGCATATACACAGCAATGGATAATATACATGAAGAAAATTTGCAAAAACAATTCAAGCAAATTAAGTTTTTTTCAATTTAAGGAAAATTAGACCCTTATGCAGGTAGGTTCAATCTAATTGAGAATTTATTTTTGAAAATAAATTTTCCCTTAAGACTAATTTTTTTTTAAATCTTTAGTTTTCTAAAGGAAACAAAAATTAGTTTTCTCAACTATTATTTCCAAACCACTAGTAATCCTATTTCTTTCTTTTTTTTTTAAGTAATCCTATTTCTTACTGATTAAGGAAGTAATGACAGTCATCTAAGGAATTTCTCTAACTTTTCCACTTTCTGTTTCCTATATTTCTTGAATGTTCCTGGTAGGAAATCTTTTATCCTTAGGAAAATCCATCAATATGATTAAATTAATTATGGAAGCAGATCAAATATAGGAGAACCACTTAATTTTACTGGCATAAATTTAGACACAAGCTGATTGTATTCAGAAACATTAAAAAATACATTTTGAGAATGGAAGAGGAGTCCTTTAATTCACTCACTTCTCTCCTCTTAGAAATTTTGAAAAAGTGAACAACAAAGTTTGCATGCTTTTGTTCCCCAGATATTGTCAGAGTTGGAAAAAGAAATAATTTGAGTAATCCTAGCTGTTACTTTAAAAAATTATCTTTTATTAACTAATTCTTAAATTCATAAACACATACTCTCATTTCCCACAGCCCCACAAATTCTGGGAAGATAGAAGACTGAGAATCAAGTTAAGTGACTTGCCCAGAATCACCCAGTCATTAAGTGTTACGGGTCTGAGTTCAAGTTTGAACTCTGGTTCTCCTGACTTCAGGGCAAGTGTTCTATGCATTGTGCCATCTAGCTGGCCTAAGATAATTCTTATAGGAAAAAGCAAAAAATTAATACTGACATTTCAATGCATCTTTCCTACCACTCCTGCTTGAGTTGCAATGCCTCCTTATAACTTTTTTTTTTGAATCTTTAAAAGTAGCTGTAATTTTTGGCACTGACTTTTGGATTTTACATTTTACTAATCTCTATTTAAAATAGACTCTTCTTCAGTTTTTTTTAATTTTATTTTATTTGCAAAACATATGTATAGACTCTTCTTTAGTATGGTTTGTTTGAGATCACATTCAGAGAAATAAGAATCAATTGTACAAGACTTTGTATAATTAAAAGGGATATAATATCTTTGGAAATAAATTACCAATACCTCTACTCTGAGGGGAGGATATATAGATATAGATATAGATATAGATATAGATATAGATATTTAAAAGCAAAAGTTAGCAATAAGGATAATGAATAAATTGATTTCACAATACAAATGAGGTAAAGCAAGGATACCCTTCTCTCACTATTATTTGGCATAGGTCTAAATATGTTAATTGCCATAACAAGATGTAAATAAGATGAAACATATGAACATTTACAGAACAAGCAATGCTTTTTCTATTTGTTGATAACTTGGTGATGTAATAGAACAATGCCAAAGAATAAGTTAAAAAAATAATGGTATTTAATAAATTTAGCAAAGTAGCAAAATACAGATTAATATAAAAAACTATAAATTCTCCTATTCCAAAATAACAAAAGTAGGAAGAAATGATTAGAAAAGCTCCATAAAAATGCCTTCAAAATGCATAAAAAATCTTGTAATTGACATTAATATATAGATATAAGATTAATCTAAATATAATTATGAAACATAAATTACAGAAATAGAAAAAAATTAAATAATTAGGATGGTAGTCATTGTCATTTTTAGATTATACCAGTATAACAATAAAAATGCCAAAACCTAATTTTAATTTAAAGATTCAATACTGTAAAGTAATAAAATTTATCTCAAAGAACAAAAACAAAATATGAGAAAAATAAAAATGAAACAAAACTAGGCTTCAATCTTTTTTTAAATTGCAGCAATGCAAATTATTTTGTGCTGAATTAAAACAAAAACAAAAGCAAAGCAAAACAAAAAAATATATAAAATGGGAAGGCATATCAGCAAAACATACTAAATATGAAAATGACAAGAAAAAATAGTGAAAGCTTGATAATAAATTAATAAATAAATAAATTATAAAACATTAACTGGGGAAAAGAAACTTTTTTTAATGGAATCCAATTTTTAAATTTTATTTTTCATTAATTAAAACTTTGTATTTTCAAAACATATGTTTAGATAATTTTTTCCCTTTCTTTCCCGTATCTCATCCCCTGGATGGCAAGTGACCTAGGGAAAATTTTATATGTCTGGATGGTTAGTTGCATAAAATAGAGGAATAGAAAATCATTGAATTAGGCTTGCAACTTAAAAGGCTAGAAAAAAGCACAAATTAGAAACCCCAAATTAAATACCAAATTTGAAATTCTGAAATTAAAAGGGGAGATTAATAAAATTGAAAGGAAGAAAACTATTGAATTAATAAATAAAACCAAGATTTGGTTTTATGAAAAAAATAACAAAGCAGATAAAACTTTGGTTAATTTGATTAGAAAAAGGAAAGAAGAAAATCAAATTGTTAATCTCAAAAATAAAAAGGGAGAACTTTCCACCAATGAAGAGGAAATTAGAGCCAGAATTAGGAATTATTTTGCTCAACTTATTTCAGTAAATATGATAATCAAAGTGAAATGGAGGAATACCTACAAAAATATAGATTGTCTAGATTAACAGAAGAGGAAATAAATTATTAAATAGTCCCACTATTGAAAAAGAAATAGACCAAGCTCCCTAGGAAAAAATCTCCAGGGCCAGATGAATATATATGTGAATTCCACAAACATTTAAAGAACAATTAATTTCAATACTATGCAAACTATTTGAAAAAGTAGGTAAAACAGGTGAGGTAAAAACAGAAAAAGAAAATAATAAACCAATTTCCCTAATGAATGTTGAAGCAAAAAATTTTAAATAAAATAATAGGAAAAAAATTACAGAAAGTCATTTCAAGGATAATACATTATGATCAACTAGGATTTATAACAGCTGGTTCAGCTGGTACAGCTGGTTCAATATTAAGAAAACTATTAATATAATTGGCTATATCAATAAGCAAACTAACAAAAATCTTATGATTATCTCAATAACTGTGAAAAAAGTATTTGATAAAAGCCAACATCCATTCCTATTAAAAACACTAAAGAATATAGGAATAAATGGAGTTTTCCTTAAAATTTTCAGTAGCATCTATTTAAAACCATCAGCAAGCATCATATGTAATAGGGAAAAACTAGAACCATTTCCAACAAGATCAGAGTTGAAACAAATATCATTATTACTATTCATTATTACATTAGAAATGTTAGTTTTGGCCATAAGAAAAGAAAAAGTGATTAAAGGAATTAGTGTAAGTAATGAGGAAAACAAATTGTCACTCTTTACAGATGATATGGTAGTATACTTAGAGAACGCCGAATCAAGTAAAAAAAACTACTAGAAACAATTCACAACTTTAGCAAAGTTTCAGGATACATATTAATTCCACATAAATCATCAGCCATTTTTTATATTATCAACAAAGTACAACAATAAGAGATACAAAAAATTCCATTTAAAATAAGTGTTGATAATATAAAATATTTGGGAGTCTACCTGCCAACTCAAAGTCAAGAAATATATTTACACAACTAGAAAACACTTTCCACACAAAGTCAGATTAATCAATTGGAAAAATATCAAGTACTCATTGGTAGGCTGAGTGAATATAATAAAAATGAAAATACTACCTAAATTAATCTACTTGTTCAGTTCCATACCAATCGCCCCAGGGTGTTGTGTAATGGCAGCTAGGTCGGATGCTCATCAGGGGTTCAATGGTTCACAATCAACCCCCCACAAAAGGCAGATCCTCCAAACCATCTGCTTACAATCAGGACAGATTGGCCCAAGAGGCCCGCAGAAGACTCCCAGGTGTGTGAAAAGCACAACCTCCCACTCCTCTTCCGACTCCTGTTCTGACTTCTGTTCCAGCTCCCTGATCCAGCTTCCTGCTCCAGCTCCCTGCCCTGGTCTCCCTGTGCTGCAGTCTGAGTTCAGCAGACCACCCCCCTGCCCAATTGAATCAGACCTGTTAAAAGTTCTTCTAAAGTATCTTCTTCTAGAAATGTGTTGTCCTCCAGATATTGTGGGTTTTTTTACTTCAAAATCAGTCTAGAGGCTTCATATGTTGTTAGTTTGAGGGAAGGTTAGAAGAGGTTACAGAGACTCCTGTCTGATCTCCACCATCTTGGCTCCACCCCCGGAAGTCTCTTGGCCCCCGTATTTAATCTTTCTAATTTACTACATTTATTAATTACATCTTAATTTTTTATTTGAATCTCAGACTTTTAAATATAATCTATAAAGATATTTTCTTCAAATTCATTTTTTTACATTTATATCTAGCACTTTTATATCTAATACTTTATCAAATAATAGTAGCAATAGTAAACGTATTTGTTTTATTCCTGATCTTACTAGAGATATGTTTCTTCCTTATAGATATTGCTACTGTTTACAGATGATGTTTATACAGAACATATTTACATGTGTTAAATAAAGCTGCCCCTTTTCCAAGCTTTTACTTTTTAAAAAAATCTAAAAGGACATTATAAAAATGTTTTTCTACACCTAATGAAGAAATCATATAAATTATAAGACTTTTGTTATTAAATTTGTGTGTTGTATCATTTTTTTAAATGTCCAATGCTCTGTGATCCCAAATAAATTTTCTTTGCAAAGATACTGGAATAATTTGCCATTGCCTTCCGTTGGTCAGTGTGTACACTATTCTTGACATTTGCTTTATGTCATGAAAGGACGACTTTTCTGCCCCTTATTTTTTTTGCAACAAAGTGGCTGCTTTCAAATAAGACTCAGAAAATAATAATAATAATAAAATCAAACAAGCCTCACATATGGTTTCTCAGTTTAGTCACTCTTTTACTTAACTATTTTACCTTTACATTTTCCTCAGAGACCTCTCAAGAAAAACAATTCTAAATAAACAATCCTTCTCATAGCCTAGAATATTTTAAATGTATACATTTCTTTTATATATGTGAGATAAGGGAAGAAATATTCCCTTCCTTTTATCAATGCTTCCATATTTTGCTTATCACAAAGCAACAATATGAACAATACCTAATGGTAGAAAGACATTCAACTGTAATGATACAATGTGGAAATATATCATTTAACATTGGAAATGTCATATAAATGATGTCTTAAAATTACAAACACTAAGAATTAACTCAAAGAAATGACATGAAAAGATACTTTTACCCCAATCCTTTGTAAAAGTAGAACATCCATGGGTGACATACACTGTAGATATTTTCTAACTTTTTAAAATATATTGATGGTTCAGTGATTTTTTTTCTTGTATGTCTCATATATTTCTTTCTTTCTTTTTTCTTTCCCTCCTTCCTTCCTTCCTTTCTTTTCTTTAAAAGTACCATTTGTAACCATTCCCCAATTGAAAAGTAGTCAAATTATATGAATTAGACGTTTTCACATGAAGCCATCAAAGCTATCTATAGGTATGTGGATGTGTTCTAAATCATTTTTAGAGAAATGACAATACCGAGATACTATCCGAAATCTATCAGATTGGCCAATATGCCAAAAAAAAAAAAAAAAGGAAATTGATCAATGATGGAAAGAATGTGAGAATGTGGGAAACTTCAGATAGTAATGCATTGTTAATTGATTGTGAACTTATTCAACCAATCACAGAACTATGCACAAAGAGCAACCAAAGTTTCTATATTCTTTGATCCAGCAATATCACTGCTAGATATAGATAGATAGATAGATAGATAGATAGATAGATAGGTAGATATGCATATATATATATATCAGTGATATTATCATAACAAAGGGGAAAAGGACCTGCAAGTACAAAAATATTTATAGCACACTTTTTTATGGTGGC
The DNA here is from genome assembly GCA_023553655.1 of Myrmecobius fasciatus. Classification (NCBI taxonomy): domain Eukaryota; kingdom Metazoa; phylum Chordata; class Mammalia; order Dasyuromorphia; family Myrmecobiidae; genus Myrmecobius; species Myrmecobius fasciatus. The sequence continues at coordinate 9,009 of JAJPUD010013782.1, forward strand.
AAAATATTGGAAATTGAGGGAAATTGGAAATCCATCAATTGGGCAATGTGAATGCAATGGAATATTATTATGCAATATGAAATGACAAACAGGCAGATTTCAGAAAAACTTGGAAAGACTTGAATGAGCTGATATAAAGCCGAAGCAGGAAAACATTGTACACAGTACCAGCAACATTGTGGAATGACTGTCACTGATTCAGCTCTTTTCAGCAACACAATTATCCAAGACAAGAATCAAGGATTCATTAAGGAACATGTTATAATTAATCATTGGGCTTTGAATGCATGTTGAAGCACATTTTTTCCACTTTATTCTTTCATGATTTTTTTTCCTTTTTATCTGTTTCTTCTTTCACAACTGTGACCAATATGTTTATATGCTTCACAGGATAGCTTATGCATAAAGAATATCAAGCTCCCCACCATCTTCAATAGAGGGAAGGGAAGGCAGAGGAGGAAAAAAATGTGGAACCCAAAATCTTGTAAAAATGAATGCTAAAAATGTTTTTGACATGTAACTTTGGGAAAATAAAACACTATTTTAAAAAGTTTAAAATACTGTTTATTATATGAGATGGCTTTGGTCAGGGGAGGTGAAAGGAAAATCATGGAAGAAATTTTGGCAGTGCAAAACAAAAAAAAATCATAAAATATACATAAAAGTAGCATGCAATTCATATCCTTAGTATTTTAGAGAGATGGAGACTGAAAAAAAGAGGAGTTACACTTTGCAGTGTTAGCACAAATATTGAAAACACTGAGAAATGTGCTGCATAGGGTGTCTTTTCACACTTATTTTTGGTATTGCAGAAGTATGTTTCAGGACAATATTGATTTCCACTCTTTCTGTGGTTGATAAATGTTTCAGGAAGGCATCAAGTACATTAATGCAGAGCTGAATAGAGAATGATTTTTCTGAGATGAAAAAGCCCCTCAACCCTCAAGAAAAAGCCTAATCAACTCTCCTAGCAATTTTATCTGGTAAAATACATGCTGAATATAGAGGTTTACTAAAAATAATAGCTTCACAGACTTTATAACAGGCACCTTGACAAGACTTATTCAATACCTTTTATTAAAGAATTGTCAACAACCTTTTGTGACCAATGAAATGAAGCCCTTTTTGTAAAGGAATTAATAGTCTATTCACCAAAGATTTAATCTGTAGGTTGTTTTCTCATCATATAAATTTGTGGTACAAAAGGTATACTCCTTAGTAATTACTTTTTTCTTGATCCTCATTTCTCTTTCATTATGTGTATGGAGGGTAAGGGATGAATCCAATGCCATTTTATTTTACTTTCAAACCCTCATCTCAAAATTAAGGGACTCCTGGTCACCATAGGTTGTGCAATGAAGACCTCTGTGACCCTGGAAAAGTAATAACCCTATTTGTCTCTTCCTCATCTATAAAATGACCTGGGGAAGAAAACGGCAAACCACTCCAGTATTCTTGCCAAGAATAACCCAAATGAGGTCACTAAATGTCTGACATAATTAAACAACTAAACAACAATTCAGCACAATCCTGTTATTTTTTTTTATCAATTTTTTCTTAAAATATTTCATACATATATAGATAGATAGATTTATATCTATGTTTTTATTTAGTCATTTCAATTATGCCTGACCTTTTGAAACCCCATTTTCTATTCACTTAGCAAAGATACTTAATTCTTTAGTCATTTTCTTCTTGGGCTCATCTGATGCATGAGAAAACTGAGAGGAAGTGGAGTAAGTGATTTGCCCAAGTCACACAGCTAGTAAGTTTCTTAGGTTGAAACTGCTTATATGACCCTGGCAACTCACTTAACCTGATTTGTCTCACTTTTTTTTTTCATTTATGAAATGAACCAGAAAAGGAAATGCCAAACTACTCTGTTATCTTTATTTTTTTATTTTACTTTTTTTTTAAATAAAGCTTTTTATTTGCAAAATATATGAATGGGTAAATTTTTTGACACTGACCCTTCCTCCTCCTCTAAGTCTTTCTGTCCTGTCTCTTTCTGCTTCTAACTATATCTATATATGTGAATATGTGAGCATGTGATCTTCTAAATAAATATGTAAATCTTTATTTTTATGTTTTCATCTATTTTGATTTCCTAGGTATTGCATCTAAATCAAAAGCCTGCCATATGTTTTTATACCATTTAATTCTCATTCATATTTCTCTAACCATTTTCATTGATGGTAGGTAGTCCAATGCATGTTAAATATGTTAAAATATATGATAAATCCAATATAAGTATACATATTTATACAGTTATCAGCTTGCACTAGAAAAATTGCATTTAGAAAGAAAAAAAAACCTGAGAAGAAAACAAAATGCAAGCAAACATCAACAGAAAGTTTGAAAATGCTATGTTGTGGTGCACACTCAGATCTCACAGGCCTCTCTCTGGGTGTATATGGCTTTCTTCATCACTGAACAATTGAAAATGGCTTGAATTATCTCATTGTTGAGAGAGCCATGTCCAGAATTGATCATCATATAGTCTTGTTATTTTCATGTATAAGGATCTCCTGGTTCTGCTCATTTCACTTAGCATCCGTTCATGTAGGTCTCTCCAGGCCTCTCTGAAACCATTCTGTAGGTCGTTTCTTTTTCTTTTTTTTTTTATTAAAGTTTTTTATTTACAATACATATGCATGGGTAATTTATCAACATTGACCCTTGCAAAACTTTCTGTTCCAAATTTTTTCCTCCTTTTCCCCACCGCCTCCTCTAGATGGCAGATAGTCCAATACATGTTAAATATGTTAGAATATATGATAAATCCAATACACACCCACAAATTTATACAGTTATCTTGCTGCACAAGAAAAATGGAATCTAGTAAGAAAAAAAAACCTGAGAAGGAAAACAAAATGCTAGCAAACATAAACAGAAAGCATGAAAATGCTATGGTGTGGTCCACACTCAGTTCCCACAGCCCTCTCTCTGGGTATAGATGGCTCTCTTCATCACTGAACAATTGGAACTGGTTTGAATCATTTCATTGTTGAAGAGAGGCATGTCTATCAGAATTGATCACCATATAATCTTGTTGCCTATAATGATCTCTTGGTCTTGCTCATTTCACTTAACTTCAGTTTATGTAAGTCTCTCCAGACCTCTCTGAAATCATCCTGTTGGTCGTTTCTTCCAGAACAATAACATTCCATAACATTCATATACCTTTATTTATTCAGCCATTCTCCAACTGATGGGCATCCATTCAGTTTCTAGTTTCTAGCCACTACAAAAAGAGCTGCCACAAACATTCTTGCACATGTGGGGCCCCTTCCTTCCTTTAAGATTTCTTTGGGACATAAGCCCAGTAGACACACTACTGGGTCAAAGGGTATGTTCAGTTTGATAACTTTTTGAGCATAGTTCCAAATTGCTCTCCAGATTGGTTGGATCCATTCACAGTTCCACCAACAATGTATGTGTCCCTGTTTTCCCACATCCCCTCCAACACTCATCATTATCTTTTCCTGTCATCTTAGCCAATCTGACAGGTGTGTAGTGGTATCTCAGAGTTGTGTTAATTTACATTTCTCTAATCAATATTTATTTGGAACACCTTTTCATATGACTAGAAATAGTTCCAATTTCTTCATCTGAAAATTGTCTGTTCATTGTTCATATTTATCCATTTGTCAATCACTCCATTATCTTTACCAAGCTATCCTGAAATAGAAGAAGACTCAGACATAACTTAAATAATTGAACAAAAAGATCTTAGAGGTCTCTTTCAGATACAAATTTGGAATTACTTTGATTTAGTTTTTCTTTTCTTGTAAAGGATGAATATATATATATATGTGTGTATATATTCATATATACGAATATATATATATATATATAAATGAAGTATATGCCTTTCTATACATACACACATGTGTGCACACACCCACTGATCATGATACTGTTCTAAAAGAAATTTTGACTAATTAGCATAAGCTCAGATCTTGGAGAAAACTTAGCCCAACTCTGTAATTTTATTGAATATAACTGTAAATTTTCCTGATGAAATCTAAGTGACAATATATCCAGGAAAGCTATTTTTTAAAATGGTCTAGCTGAATGCCAAAGCCAAAAAATATCCCAAATAACATCTTTCAAGGATTTATCAAGGAAAATTGTTCTGATATTCCAGAACCAGAGGGCAATTAAATTTTAACACACATTGCTTTATGAATCATGTTGGGTGAGAAATATTAGAGCAAAAAGGAAAAAGCATGGGAGAGATAAAAAAATAGAAAAAAGAAGTGAACATAGAAATAAATGTATTAACATATATTCAGTTTCCATAATTGTTTTTCTGGACACAGATGGCATTTTAGGTCCAAAGTCTCTTGGGATTGTTTTAAATCACTGAACCACTGAGAAGTCCTGGGTCTTTCATAGTTGATCATGACATATTCTTGATGTTATTGGGGACAATGTATTTCTTGTTCTGCTTGTTTTGCTCAACATCAGTTTAGGTAAAGTTTTCCAGGCTTTTTAAAAGTCAGCTTGTTCATCATTTTTAATAGAACAATAATATTCCATTACCTTCATATATCACAACTTGTTCAGCCATTCCCTAATTGATGGGCATCTATTCATTTTCCAATACTTTGGTGCCACAAAAAGAGCTGCTACAAACATTTTTGCACGTCAGTACTTTTTCCTCCTTTATGATTTCCTTGTGATAAAGATCCAGTAATGGCACTGTTGGGTCAAAGAATATAAAGACCTTTGGTCATGGTATCACATTGCTCTCCAGAATGGTTGGATCATTTCACAATATAAAGTAATAATTGAAAGGATCCTCTGATCACCTCCTGAAAGAAATCTCAAGATGAAAATTCCCAAGAATATTATAGCCAAATTCTTGAAGAAATTAAGTGTCTTACCAAGGTCAAGACTAACAGAGTTCAGATATAAAAATAGGTCTTCTGACTTCTGATACAATACTGTTTCTACTATTTCACATAGCTTGTAGTGCTATTTCTCAAGAGGTTAAATATAAATATATTCTCTAGGTTTTTTTTGGTGCTTGCCAGGATTAGCAAAGTCAAAGAAAATTTCACTTCCTTCCCCCCCCGCCCAGTTTCACCATAAACTCAAGTTATTCTTAATTTCTCTCTCTCCATCAACTTCTCCATCATACTAATAAATGGATTATAGCTGATATTTTGTTTACAATATTTTTCATCTCTTCTCTCTTGTATTTCCTCTACCATCACATCCATGTAATACCTCATCTTTTATTAGTGTCTTAAAGCAAAATAGCTTCTATTATCTCTAGTTCATTGTCTCCTTGAATCAACCCGACAAGTTAATGCCAGATTTAACTTCTTAGTACACAGCTACAATTATACTTAAAGAAAGCTGAAAGGTACCTTTGACATTATTTAGTTAAAGACTTTTATTTTATTCCTGGCCTTAATATGTTTTAATGATTCCCAATTACCAGTTTTTTTCATTCTCCTTATCCTCACTGGATTTTCTCCACAGTCAACATTTTAACATCTCACTTTGATACCCTTCATATGGTCTATGCAGCTACTAGAAGTTTGTGTGTGTGTGTGTGTGTGTGTGTGTGTGTGTGTGTAAACAGATAGATATGCATATATGTGTATTGTTAAAATTTTTTAAAAGTTATTATTATTTTTTTTTAATTTTCCCCCTGTCTTTGACTTACTTGGGATGAAGATTTCCAGGATAAGCATCACTAGGACAGAAAATGGAGAGTTCAGTCACTTTTCTTACACAATTTAAAATTTGTTTACTGAATAGTAAGATCAATTCCCAAGTCCTCCAATAACATTTAAGAATTTCTAATTTCTCACAAATCCTCTAGCATTATTATTATTATTATTATTTTGGCTAGCCATCTTTGCCAGTTTCCAGAACTTGATGTGACATATGAGATTAAATTTAACTTGCATTTATTTTACATTAGTGATTAGGAGATTATTTCTAAATGGTACCTTGCACTTTATTATTTTTAATATATTTTATATCCTTTGATCATTTATCTGCAAGAGAATAGTTCTTCTTATTTCATATTTGACAGAATCAGTTCCCCAAATATCCTACTTAAATATTAAATTATTATGAGTTATATTTGAAGTAAGGGGTTATTGTAAGTTGTTTTTCCAAGGGAGTGTTTTACATTTTCTTCTATTTTTTCCTTTTAATTTTTTGACTGATTCTTGAAGTCTTATTGCTTCATTCACTTCCACTTTTTCAATTCTAATTTTTAGTGAATTATTTTCTTCAACTAGCTTTTTTTATCTCCTTTTGCATTGGCCAAATGAATTTATATATGAAGTGTTTTGACCATTGGATTTTTTTTCCATTTCACAGATTTTTTTCCTTGAGGCAATTGGGGTTAAGTGACTTGTCCAGGGTCACACAGCTAGGACACATTAAGTGTCTGAGACCAGATTTGAATTCTGGTCCTCCTGAATTCAAGGCTGGTGTTCTATCCACTGCACCACCTAGATGCCCCCAGATTTTGTTTTTTAATGAATTGATTTCTTTTTCATATCTATTTTGTAAGGAGTTATTTGCTTTTTTCCATTTCATCAAGTCTAATTTTAAAAAAGTTTTTTTCAGATAATTTCTGTTTTTCCTTTTCCATGCCCTCTTGCAAAGATCTTGTTTCTTTTCTTCATTTTTCTTCCAGATCATAGCCCAGTCCTGCATTTTTCTGGAGCTCAGTGGCTTTGTGAGCCCTTTTCAACACTAAAACTCTGACTAGGGTCCCTGCTTCCCTGAGACCACAATTGCTATTGTGTTAATGCTGCTCTGTATAATGGGACTAAGTCCCAGGACTGTGACTCAGATCCAAGTATTGACAATATAAGTACTACCCCTTATAATAACAAAAAAAATATCCTTTTGATTCATTGCTTAATTCTCTTACTGAGTGTGAGCTAAGATCTTCAGAAGCTGTCACTGCTGCTGCTGATTCCAGGTCTTCCAAGGCAATTCCTGATTGTTTGGGTCTGTGTCTGAGCTGGTGTAGCCTGCTTTGTATTGTCACCCTGGTACAACAGAAATTTCCTGCCATATATTTAAATTGTCTTGGGGTGGAAAATTGTTTCACTCTGTCTTTTTGTGTTTTTTTTCTTTCCTATATTTTGTTTAAAATAATTATTTAGAGGAATTTAGAAAGGTTGGGGTGAGAGTTCAAGTAAGTCCCTGCCTTTACTCTCTTGGAGAAACTTTTTTTTTTCTAGTTTAATTTTTTTCTTTTTTTTTCTTTGTTACAGGTTTTTATTTTTCAAAACATATGCAAAGTAACCATTACAAAACATTGTGTTCCAATTTTCCCCCTTGCCCCTCCTCTTCCCTTAAATGTCAAGTAGTCCAATATATGTTAAACATAGTAGAAATATATGTTAAATTCAATATATGCATACATATTTATACAATTACCTTGCTGCACAAGAAAAATCAAATCAAAACAAAACAAAAAATTAGAAAAAAATGAAGTGAATGCAAACAGCAACAAAAGCAGTGAAAATGCTATGTTGTGGAGCACACTCAGTTTCCACAGTCCTCTCTCTGGGTGTAGATGTCTCTCTTCATCACAAGACCATTGGAACTGGTATGAATCTTCTCATTGTTGAAGAGAACCATGTCCATCAGTACTGCTTATCATATTAACCTTGTCATATACAATTATTGGAGAAACGTTTTTGAATCAAGTTTCTCTGTTACAAGTTTGATGAACATATTTCTAGAAAATAGTACAAATTTAAAAGATTAGACACTATTATCAGATAGACAAATGGTCAAAACATATGAACACTAGTTCTCCAAGGCAAAGTTCCAAACTATCAACATTCACATTAAAATATCATCCAAATCTAAAAAAGCAGAATTTTAATTAAAATAGCTCTATGGTGTTTCAGAAGATTGGTAAAAATATCAATAGTGAAAAGTACTCTAAAACAGCAGGTACATTAATAATCCTATAAATTGGTTCAAATATTCTTAAAAGAAACTCCAAATTAAATTATTCCAAATCATGAAACTATTCATAACCTTCTTCCTTATCCATCAACATCCCCCATCCCCACTGAGGTTCTACAGCTATGTATGTACTCCACATAAAGCAATGGCTCAGGTAAAGAACCAACATGAATAGAACTATGTGTAACATCACTTATACTGCTAGCAGTAGTAGGAATTCATAAAAATAATCAAATTAAATGGATGATCAAAATTGTTTAATTGCTGAATAGATTAATTTATATGAACATGGAATAGTACTACTCTGTAAGTAATGGGGGAGAGTTCAGATAAATCTAGGAAAATTTGTATAACCTAATTTAGAAAAATGAAATGCACAATAATATATGGTAAAGTAGTAGAAGCAGATGAACAAGTTATGCAATTACCGCAAAGCTGTAAGGAAAGCAGCTTCAAAAGTCTTTGGAAGTTTCATCAATTCAATGATTGATCATGAGTCACTAAATATGACACATAGCTCCTACTTCTTAATGGAAATTTTATGAAATGTGGGTATAAAGACAAATATACATCCATATATATGCATATTCATGATAAAATTGTAAGACAAATTTGTTTCTGAAAAATTTCTATCAAAGGGTGCTCTTTTATTTAGAGTTGAGTGGAGAGAAGAAGTCAGTTGGAAAGGTAGAAATGATAATGCAAAAAAAAATAAGGAAGAAAAGAATCTAAAGGCAACATTTGGGAAATATGATGATTTGGTGAATATTACTAGATTTCTATCCATCATGCTAGTATTAAAAAGAATCTCAATTAAGAAACTTCAAGGTTGAGAGATTTTGCTTCCTAAGAGTAACATATTGTTTTTATTCTCACCATGTCATTTATTCTTCTAATCCTTCCTTATCACTTGTCATTTATTATGACAAAAAAAGTTCTAAGAACTATTTGCTGCCTATAAACATGGTCTAAACAGGCAAATGCAATATCCCATTTATACAAAAGTCAAATTTCTGTTAGTTTCAATCTTCCCAAATTAGTTTTGAGTCCAATAGTATGAAACAAATTTCTAAGGATCAAATCATTACCGTAAATTTGCTCTAATAAAGCCATGAATTATTATTATTTTTTTTATTAAAGCTTTTTAATTGTATAACATATGTATGGGTAGTTCCCCAGCATTGATCTTTACAAAGCTTCCCATTACAAATTTTACCTCCAGTCCCCTCCCCTCCCCTAGATAGCAGGAAGTCCACTACATGTTAATAATGTTGAAATACTTGACAAGTTGTGCAACAAAGATCCTATCTACAAGAAAAAAAAGAAAATCAGAGAAAGGAAACACAATGCAAAAGCAAACCTCAATAGAGAGCATGAAAATGTTATGTTTTGGTCCATATTTCATATCCCTCTCTCTGGGTGTATATGGTTTTCTTCAGTGAAAAATTGGAACTGGTTTGAGACAATTCTTTGTTGCAGAGAGCTATGTCCATCAGAATTGATCATCATGTAATATTGTTGTTGCTGTGTATAATGATCTCCTCGTTCTGCTCGTTTCACTCAGCATCAGTTCATGCAAGTCTCTCCAGGCCTCTCTGAAATCTTCCTGCTGGTCGTTTCTTACACAGCAATAATCTTCCATAACATTCATATACCATAATTTATTCAGCCACTCTCTAATTGATGGGCATCCATTAAGTTTCTAGTTTCTAGCCACTACAAAAAGAGCTGCCACAAACATTCTTGCACATGTGGGGCCCTTTCCTTCTTTTATGATTTCTTTGGGATATAGGCCCAATAGAAACACTGCTGGGTCAAAGGATATGCACAGTTTGATAACTTTTTGAGCATAGCTCCAAATTGCTCTCCAGAATGGTTGGATCCGTTCACAGTTCCACCAACAATGTATTAGTGTCCCAGCTTTCCCACATCCCCACCAACATTCATCGTTATCTTTTCCTGTCATTTTAGCCAATCTGACAGGGGTGTAGTGGTACCTCAGAGTTGTCTTAATTTGCATTTCTCTGATCAAAAGTGATTTGGAGCAAGTTTTCATATGACTAGAGATGGTTTTAATTTCATCATCTTAAAATTGTCTGTTCATATCTCTTGACCTCTTATCTATTGAAGAGTAGCTTGAATTCTTATATATATCAGACAATTCTCTATATATTTTAGAAATGAGGCCTTTATCAGAACCCTTAAATGTACATATGATTTCCCTCCTAATCTTGTCTGCATTAGTTTTATTTCTACAGAAACTTTTTAACTTAATATAATTAAAATTATCTATCTAGTGTTCAATTAGGAGTTCCAGATCTTCTTTGGACATAAATTTATTCCATCTCCACAGGTCTGAGAGGTAAACTATACTACGTTCCTCTAATTTGCTTACAATATCATTCTTTATATCGAGATCATGAACCCATTTAGATCTTATATTGGTGTGTGATGATAGCTGTGGGTCAAGCCCAAATTTCTTCCACACTTGTTTCCAATTTTCCCAGAAGTTTTTGCCAAATAGTGAGTACTTATCCCAAAAGCTGGGGTCTTTGGGTTTATCAAACACTAAATTGTTAAAGTTATTGCCTAGATTGTCCTGATATCCTATCCTATGCCACTGATTGACTGCTCTATTTCTTAGCCAGTACCAAATGGTTTTGATGACGGCTGCTTAATAATGTAATTTTAGATCTGGTACAGCAAGGCCACCTTCCTCTGCCTTTTTTTTCATTAATCCCCTTGAAATCCTTGACCTGTTGTTCTTCCAAATGAACTTTGCTGCTATTTTTTCTAGATCTGTAAAATAATTTCTTGGGAGTTTGATTGGTATGGCATTAAATAAGTAGATTGGTTTGGGTAGTATTGTCATTTTTATTATGTTTGCTCTGCCTACCCATGAGCACTTATTATTTTTCCAATTGATTAGGTCTGATTTTATTTGTATGGAAAGTGTTTTGTAATTTAGTTCGTATAGTTTCTGACTTTTCCTTGGCAGATAGATTCCCAAATATTTTATCCTATCATCCGTTATTTGGAATGGAATTTCTTTTTGTATCTCTTGCTGCTGAATTTTGTTGGTAATATATAAAAATGCGGATGATTTATGTGGATTAATTTTGAATCCTGCAACTTTGCTAAAGTTGTGAATTGTTTCTAGTAGTTTTTTAGTTGAGTCTCTAGGGTTCGCTAAGTATACCATCATGTCATCTGCAAAGAGTGATAATTTGGTTTCTTCATTACCTACTCTGATTCCTTTTATCTCTTTTTCTTCTCTTATTGCTAAAGCTAACATTTCTAATACAATATTGAATAGTAATGGTGACAGTGGGCAGCCTTGTTTCACTCCTGATCTTATTGGGAATGGTTTTAGTTTGTCTCCATTACATAGGATGCTTGCTGATGGTTTTAAATAGATGCTACTGATCATTTTAAGGAAAAGCCCATTTATTCCTACACTCTCTAGTGTTTTTAATAGGAATGGGTGTTGGAATTTATCAAATGCTTTTTCTGCATCTATTGCAATAATCACATGATTTTTGTTAGTTTGGTTATTAATATAATTAATTATTCTGATAGTTTTCCTAATATTGAACAAGCCCTGCATCCCTGGTATAAATCCTACTTGGTCATAGTGTACTATCCTGGGGATGACTTTCTGTAATCTCATTGCTAATATCTTATTTAAAATTTTTGCATCAATATTCATTAGGGAAATTGGTCTATAGTTTTCTTTCTCTGTTTTCATCCTACCTGGTTTAGCTATCAGCACCATATTGGTCTCATAGAATGAATTTTGCAGTATCCCTTCTGTCCCTATTTTCTCAAATAGTTTGTATAGTATTGGAATTAATTGTTCTTTGAATGTTTGGTAGAATTTACATGTAAATCCATCTGGCCCTGGAGATTTTTTCGTAGGGAGTTGGTTAATAGCTTGTTCTATTTCTTTTTCTAATATGGGGCTATTTAAATAATTTATATCCTCTTCTATTAACCTGTGCAATCTATATTTTTGTAGATATTCCTCCATTTCATTTAGATTATCAAACTTACTGGCATAAAGTTGGGCAAAGTAATTCCGAATTATTGCTCTAATTTCCTCTTCATTGGAGGAAAGTTCTCCCTTATCATTCTTGAAACTAACAAATTGATTTTCCTCTTTCCTTTTTCTTATCAAATTAACTAAAGGCTTATCTATTTTGTTGTTTTTTTCATAGAACCAACTCTTAGTTTTATTTATTAATTCAATAGTTTTCTTATTTTCAATTTTATTAATTTCTCCTTTTATTTTTAGAATTTCCAATTTGGTATTTAATTGAGGGATTTAATTTGTTCTTTTTCTAGTTTTTTTTTTTTAATAATAAGCCAAATTCTAAATCATCTTCACAATTAAGGGTTCTGATAAAGGTCTCATTTCTAAATTATATAGAGAATTGTCTCATATTTATAAGAATTCAAGCCATTCTCCAATTGATAAATGGTCAAAGGATATGAACAGACGATTTTCAGATGATGAAATTAAAACTATTTATAATCATATGAAACGGTGCTCCAAATCACTATTGATCAGAGAAATGCAAACTAAGACAATTCTGAGGTACCACTACATACCTGTCAGATTGGCTAAAATGACAGGAAAAGATAAAGATAAGTGTTGGAGGGGATGTGAGAAGACTGGGACACTGATGCATTGTTGGTGGAGCTGTGAACAGATCCAACCATTCTGGAGAGCAATTTGGAACTATGCTCAAAAAGTTATCAAACTGTGGATACCCTTTGACCCAGGAGTGTTTCTATTGGGCTTATATCCCAAAGAGATCTTAAAGGAAGGAAAGGGATCCACATGTGCAAAAATGTTTGTGGCAGCCCTTTTTATAATGACTAGAAAATGGAAACTGAATGGATGCCCATCAATTGGAGAGTGGCTGAATAAATTATGGTATATGAATGTTATGGAATGTTATTGCTCTGTAAGAAATAACCAGCAGGATGATTTCATAGAGGCCTGGAGAGACTTGCATGAACTGATGCTGAGTGAAACGAGCAGAACCAGGAGATCATTATTCATGGCAACAACAATACTATATGAGGATCAGTTTTAATGGACATGACTCCCTTCAAAAATGAAATGCTTCAAACCAGTTCCAATTGTTCAGTGAAGGGAGCCATATACACGCAGAGAGAGGGATGTGAAATGTGGACCACAACATTACATTTTCATGTTCTCTATTGAGGTTTGCTTGCATTGTATTTCCTTTATCAGAATATTCTTTCTTGTAGATATTTCTCCTGCACAAAAAATGATGCAATAACTATACACATATTCGATTTCTTAAGTATTCTAACGTATTTATCATGTAGTAGATATCGTGCCATCTAGGGGAGGGGTGGGAAGTAGGGGGGAAAATTTGTAACAGAAAGCTTTGTAAGGGTTAATTTTTAGGAATTACCCACACATATGTTTTGCAAATAAAAAGTATTAATAAAAAATAAGCCAAATTAATTGATCTTTTCTTTCTCTATTTTATTGCAAGTAAGCATCTAGATATTTAAAATTGCTCCTTGTAACCGCTTTGGCCGTATCCCACAAATTTTGGTATGTTGTCTCTATAATAATTGTCATTCTCCTAGATGAAATTATTGATTGTGTCTATGATTTGCTCTTTCACCCATTAATTCTTCAGGATTAGATTATTTAATTTCCAATTAACTTTTGGTCTATTTTCTCCTGGCCTTATATTGCATGTGATTTTTATTGCATCATGATCTGAAAAAGATGCATTTACTATTTCTGCCTTTCTCCATTTGATTTTGAGGTTCTTATGCCCTAACACATGGTCAATTTTTGTATAAGTTCCATGGACTGCTGAGAAAAAAGTAAACTCTCTAATGTCTCCATTCAATTTTCTCCATAGATCTATCATACCTAACTTTTCTAACAATTGGTTTACCTCCCTAGTTTCTTTCTTGTTTATTTTGTGGTTTGATTTATCTAATTCTGAGAGAGCAAGGTTGAGATCCCCCACTAGTATCGTTTGGCTATCTATTTCTTCTTGCATCTCTCTTAATTTCACCCCTAGGAATTTGAATGCTATTGCACTTGGTGCATATATATTTAGTTTTGATATTGCTGTATTATCTATGGTACCCTTTAATAAAATAGAGTTTCCTTCCTTATCTCTTTTAATTATATCTATCTTTGCTTTTACTTGATCTGAGATAAGGATTGCTAGGCCTGCTTTTTTTTGTTCACCTGAAGCATAATAGGTTCTGCTCCAGCCTTTTACCTTTATCCTATATGTGTCACTATGTTTTAGATGTGTTTCTTGTAGACAACATATTGTGGGATTCTGGTTTTTAATCCAGTCTGCTATCTGCTTCCACTTTATGAGAGAGTTCATCCCATTCACATTCACAGTTAGAATAACTAATTCTTTATTTCCTGCCATCTTATTTACCCAAGTTATATTTTTTCCCTTTTCTTTCCCCTTTCTCCCTTCCCCCCTCCTTAGTACTTTGCTTTTGATGACCCCCTCCCCCAAACAATATTCCACCCTTTAGATCCCCTCTCCCTTTTTTTACTCCTTTCCCCTGATTCTTCTATTTTCCCTTCTATTAGTTTATCCCTTTCTTTTCCTCCTTTCCCTCCCACTTCCCTCTAGCAACGGACAAGTTTCTCTGTGAAATCAAGTGTCTGATATATACTTTTAGAGCCCAACCTGATGAGAGTAAGATTTACACAATGCTTATTCCTCCCCCCCCCCTTTCTCTCAATTATATTAGGTTTTCTTTGCCTCTTCATGACATTTTAACTTATTTTTATTTCCTTTTTTAAACCTTATTTTGTCCCCTTTTCCCTCTTTCCCCCAGTTTGATAGCCCTTCCCCCTCTGGTTTTCTTTTTCTTATTATCAAAGTAATATCAAATTATACCCTCAATCTTTAAGTATCCCCATAGTAGAAATAAAGTTCTAAAAAGTCTTTTCCTGTTTACCTTTTTTTGCTTCTCTTGAGTTCTGTGTTTGGAGGTCGAATTTTTTGTTCAGATCTGGTCTTTTCATTAGAAATAGGTGAAATTCACCTATATCATTGAATGACTATCTTCTTCCCTAGAGGATAATGCTCATTCTAGCTAGATAGGTTATTCTTGGCTGTAATCCAAGTTCCTTTGCCTTTCAGAATATCTGGTTCCAGGCCCTTTGATCCTTCAATGTGGAGGCTGACAGATTGTGTGTGATTCTAATTATTGATCCTCGGTATTTGAATTGTTTCTTTCTAGCTGCTAGCAGAATCTTTTCCTTGGTGCGATAGTCCTGAAATTTAGCTACAATATTCCTTGGGGTTTTAATTTTGGGGTCTCTTTCAGGAGGTGATCGGTGAATTCTTTCAATGGTGATTTTGCCTTCTGATTATACAATCTCAGGGCAGTTTTCTTTCAGGATTTCCTGAAAGATATTGTTTAGATTCTTTTTTTTCATCATGGCTTTCAGTTAGTCCAATAATTCTTAGATTGTCTCTCCTTGATCTATTTTCCAAGTCAGTTGTTTTCCCAGGAGATATTTCATATTTTCTTCTAATTTTTCATTTTTTTTGTTTTTGTTTGACTGATTCTTGAATTCTTATTGAGTCATTCATTTGCATTTGTTCAATTCTTATTTTTAAAGTGTTGTTTTCTTCAGTTACCTTTTTAAGCTTTTTTTGTAACTGGCCAATTGAATTTTTTTGTTCATTTCACTCTTTTTCCACTTCACTAGTTTTATTTTTCAATAAATTGGTGTCTTTTTCATATCTCTTTTGCAGGGCATTATATCCTTCTTGCAAGATATTGTATCCTTCTTGCACTCATTTCAATTTATTTTATCCTCCAGCTCTCTTTTGAGGTTCTTTATGCAATCTTCCAGAAAGGCCTTTTGAAAAGGGGATCTGTGCTGGTACTTAATAACTTCCTCTAGAATTTTGTCTAAAGGTACCTCAGGATCTGAGGTCAACCCTTTTTTCTCTCAATAGAAGGTGTCTATGGTGAGAGCTCTCTTTTACTTCTTCATTTTTTTTAGACAGTGTGGATGTCTCTTTAAGGCTTGAAAAATGGCAGCTGAAGTACTTTGCCCTGGGGCAATTCAACGAATTAACTTAAGGTGCTGGGCTGGTGGGGGCTAGGACTGTTTGAATTACTCTTTAAACAAGGCAAGTCTGCCAGAACACCTGCCCCCAATCAGGGCAGAGTGTCCTGAGTGCCTCAGATAAACTCCAGGTGTTTGGAGTTTGGAGTTTGGAGTTTCTGCCAGGAGGAGCTGAGTCCCACCCTCACTTCCGGCCTGCACGTAGTATAATGTTTATTCCTCTGTCCCTACACGAAGTTCTTCAGAGATATCCGAAAGCAGTATCTAAATATTTCTGGATTTGTTGACCTGAAGATCAGTTCAGAGGCTTATTTTATTGTTGATTTGAGAGAAGATCAGAGGAGGATGCAGAGAGTCACATTTTAACTCCACCATGTTGGCTCTGCCCATGCATTGTTTTCTACAGACTAGATCTTAGGAAAGAGAAAGAGGGCAAGAAGGTGGGAGTGAAGGATTGGGGAAGGCAATAAACTTAGACTTCTGCTACTTGTTGTAGGGTGTCAAGACCAGGGGAGTGATGTAAGTCCAGATTTTACTTGGGCCACCAGAAAAAGGAATAAAGCTAGAAGGAAAAATACACATCACATGCTTCATTATTTGTTACTCTTATTTCCTTCTTGAAGGTGAATCAGTGTCTATCCACAATGAAAATATTGATAGACATAGTAAATAACTTTGGAAGAATTTTAGGAACATATATGTGAAGATGAAAGGGTTATTGGGGGTTGTCTAGTCCTACAGTTTATGGTAAAGATGAGTAATCAGAAACTTCTTGTTCAGTCATGTTTAACTATTCATGAACCCATTTAGGGTTTTCTTGACAAAAATGTTGCAATGATTTGCCATCTTCTTATCCAACTCATTTTACAGATGAGGAAACTGAGGCAATCAGGGTTAAGTAACTCAACTTGTCTAGGGTCACAGAGCTAGTAAATATACAAGACCAGATTTGAACTCAGGAAGATGAGTCTTATCAACTCCAATCTGGCACTCTATCCAGTGTACTATCTAACTTTCCTGAGTATCTGAAGCAACTAGCAGTTAAATGCCTTGTCAAGGCCATTCAATTAGCAAGTGTCTTTAAAAAATTGAAGCTGAGTTAAAGGCAGGGACTCACCTGAGCTCTTTCCCAATCTCCTCTGAACACCTTTAAATAATGACTGTAAACAAATTTTAGAGTATCAGAACCCAGAAAAAGACAGAATGAAGCAATTTTCCTGTCTGGAACAACTTGGAAGATCAACAGGCAAGGTCTGTCATAGTAGGTTGAGAGAGAAGTCCAGTACAGCACCTAAGTGTTAGCCCCATCTGCCTGGAGCAGTCCTAGTCTGCTCTCTTCAATCTAAATCTTGTCACAGTATAGGAATGAATAACGGAGTCTAGTATATTAATCTATTGGCTGCAAACATTGAACAAAGAGAGCTTTCAATTCAATGTTCTTGATTCCATACTGTGGTCCCCAAAAAAGGAAAATGAATCTCTGCTCACTCTGTTCCATTTCAAATGTTAACTCTGTCATGAAATTTTCTTATTGATCCTTTAGAAGAGATCTCTTCTTCTTTCAGTCTTTACTAATTCTTTGTAACTTTAGCCCTGCTGTAAAGTAAGATCCCTTTAAAAAAAGAAAATCTGACATTTAGTGTGATACAATTAAAAGATCAGCTTTGAATTGGCTGAGTAGAAAACAAGCTTGGTGAAATATTAATGGGAGGCTAGCTTAATCCAAAATCAGTTTGTCAATCTATGCCATCAGAAAGAGGGAATACTTGATTCTTGCCTCATTATTCTTCTTGGACTGAGAAGAGATTTCTTTGTCCCCTCCAACCCATTCTATAAGTTAGGTCACTTTGAAGGGAAACTAGTTAATCAGAAAGAAATACTTTTTAAATTGGAGGAAATTAAAATATGTTCTTGGCTAGGAACTCATGTTTGAGCCAGTCCTAGGACCTGAGAGTAAAACTATGCAAAAGAATAGACACTGTGAATCTAATTTAGTAACTCATCCAGAACATATATTTTATTCTAGGGGAGACCTTTAGAAAAATACACTAGGAGAAAAGGGAATTCAGGGCCTGATATTTATGGAATTGTAAGTTACTTTGGTTAAATGCATTTTCCAAAATATGTTCATGTTTTCTTACTTTTGCACTATAAGTTCCTACCATATTTTCCCATGAATGTTATGGGCATTTTTTAGAATGTAAGGCAGAGGACTTTTGAGGAGGAGGGTTAGGGAGGGAGGAGAAGTGATCTTTTAAACTTTTTGTTTTTAGTAGTCCATTTTAATAAAAAAACTAATTTTGCCTCTTAAGATCATTAATTGTTAGAACTCTACTAGGGGCTCATAAGCAATATTTTAAAGTATTTTTGAATAGTAGTATGCTCCTAAAGAGCATACCTAGAAACTTGAGGTAGTGAATAACCTTTGTAGAAGTAGATTAAATGTTATAATGTTATATGTGTAGCAAATTCTACTTTGAAATAAAATTATGTCAGTATTATCTCTTCTAATATCTCAGCATTATTCTTAAATGTCTTTTGTCTCTTAAGATTTTTGAACATATTTGGCAATTAATAATTGCTTATTAAATCAAGTTCATTTGAATCCATACAGTTCAAATAATATATGCAAATGTTATTTCCTTTCATCTCTGAAACCTAACAGCAATAAAATTTGACATTTACATAATGCTTTGCAAAGCATTTTACAATTTTTAAAAAAGCATCTTTTATTTGTAGAATACTATGAAACAATCTTAATTAATTTTTCAGTAACTATTTGAGGTAGGTAGACTTCTTTTGCATGACGCAAATAGTAAAAGTTAAAAGCAGAACATTAAAGCTTGTTATAAATCATAGACCTAGGGACCACAGAGATAAATTAGTCCAACTCTCTCATTTTATAGATGAATAAAATGAGCTTCTGAGAGGAGTGATTGCCCCCAAATTACAAAGGTAGCAAAGTCTAAAATGATTTTGATCCCATGTTCAATGAATGTAGGACCACAGTTCATTCCAGTGTGCCATGAAGTAATTAGAGAAATGAATGAATGAATCATTGAATTAATTCATCCATTACCAATAGAGCTATCCAAATATGACAGTCATCCAAAAGTTACTGCCCAGGAAATTAATATGTTCCTCACATCATAGATCTTTACATAGAGACTGCATTATCAATTGTTGGATATTTTTAGAACACATTTTATTTTTTCAGATTGCGCTTAACTATTTGGTCACTTGGCATCCCTATCAAGTCCACAATTTCATGATAGAAGTATTACTACTCCCCTTTTGTCAACAAGAAAAAGTCAGGAAAAGTAAATTGTTTATGCATCTACAACTATTTAGTGACAAAACTGAGATATTTTTACTCTCTAAATTCTTTCCCACAACACTATACTTGTCCCTAAATTCTAGAAATTTTCTTAAATCCTTATCACTTTTAATCTTTTCACTGATCCAAGTCATTGTCGATTTATTATTTGTTTGATGTGTGGAGAGAAAAGAAGTGGGACAGGAAATTATTACAAGAAAGTGTTATATAAAAGTTCAAGATCTCATAGCAAGAGGATCAAATTGCATGATCATTCTGGTGACTAAAGGAGAAAGTAGAAGGAGAAAACATAACAATTGAGAATGTAAGGAAAATATGAGAGAAAAGTATTAGAAAGATCATCAAAACAAACATTAAAGTAACTAAAGATGATGGGTAGAGCTAATTATATGAGCTCACTTACAGAGCTATGCAGAAAGGTGAGAGAATATTACCTTTGGTAGGTGAAAATGATAAGAATAAGATATGGACAGCATTCACTTAAATGGATCAGAGTTTATTGGTAGAAGACCAATGGTAGAGAAGTAGTAGTAAGTAGCTTGGTATATGATGATCTGATCTCAAGATCAGAAAGACAGGAGTAGAAAAAAAAAAAGAGTGACAAGCTTTGGAAAATTGTATTGGGTGGATACAGTACCAAGTCTGGAATCGGGAAGACTCTTCTTGCTAATTTAAAAACACATTTCAGGCCTTTACTAGTGGTGTTGATACTGGGCAAGTAACAACTCTTTTCCCTCAGTTTCCTCATCTGCAAAATGATCTGGAGAAGGATATGACAAACTACTCTAGTATCCTTGACAAGAAAATTCCAAATGGAATCTCAAAAAGTCAGAAACAACTGACAAACTATTAATTGAGAGCTTTGAGGAAAAGTTGCCAGACTAGTAGATGTGGAAAGTTGAATTGTGGTAAAAAGAGGTGAAAAAAGATGTGAGAAAGAAAATAAAAAAGAATGTGTTGATGGTGGAAAAATGATTCCAAAATGGATAGTGAAAGTGGTGGCAAAGGAAGATACAAACTGAGAATATGTAGGCATTTAATGAATTGGTATGGGAACATGGAGTTATAATAAAAAATGGATTGAAATTGTGTTACATCAGGGCTAGGCATAAGATAGCTATTGAAGAAGTCATGTCATAAATGTTCACAAAACAATGTGGGATATAATAATAGCTAAAAATACAAACTCTTTCAGGGCAGGAGATGTCTCATTTTTATCTTTTATCTTTATGTCCTAGATAGTGCTAAGGCACATACTAGATTCTTAATATTTATTAACATTAATAATGACTGTGATGCTTATCTTCAAGGCAAAAAGACCTCAGTTCAAATTTTGCCTACAGTCTTTATTTTGTGATTTTAGGCATATCATATGACTTAAGCTTACTCTATTTCCTTATTTATAAAATAAGGAAACAAATGTACCTATCACACACAGTTGTGAGAATCAAATGGGATGATAACTAAATCACTGTACAAATCTTAAATTGCTAAATATGCTAGCTATTGATATTAATATTGAATAAAAATATTTATTAAAATCCAGAAAAGAAAGATCACATATTTCTATAATTAAATGATTTTCAATTGATAGATTTAGGGAAGACTTTGAGGAGGAGGAGGAATCCAAGGAATGTTTTGGAGACTGAATAAAATTTTAAAAAAAGTGAACAGGGAGAGATAGCTCCAGGTTGATGGATGGCATCAGAAAGGGCATGGAAGTTGGGAAGCCCAGCTGCATGAAAATCACTTCAAAATAGTGGGCTAGAAATTGGATAATTAGGCAGTAAAAACTAGTGTCACATCCATATCTCATTAATTTTGTTTCTAAAATAGTCATTCTACTTAGTGATTGCCAAAGATGTTCTCTCCCTACAGCCCTGTCACCTTTCCACAATGTAGTAATCAGTATCCATAGTTCCCCTGACACCTACTTTAAACTATAGAGTAGTAAGCTATAGGAAATAGAGGATACTGAAGTCAGTGCCTGTCTGCTAAGATCTTTAGCATCAATGCAGATCATTCAATATTTGTTCAAATGAGCCTACTCTCTGGCCTAGCTGTACCAGGTCTAAACTTTATTATAAAAAACCTCGGTCATCAAAACCATTTGGTACTGGCTAAGAAATAGAATAGTTGATCAGTGGAATAGGTTAGGTTCATAGGACAAAATAGTCAATAACTATAGCATGTTTGACAAACCCAAAGACCCCAGCTTTTGGTAAAAGAACTCAATATTTGACAAAAAACTGCTGGGAAAATTTTACTACTATGACAGAAACTAGGCATTGACCCATACCTAACACCATATACTAAGATAAGGTAGAAATGGGTTCAAGATCTAGATATAAAGAATGATATTATAAACAAATTAATTTACCTCTCAGATCTGTGGAGGAGGAAGAAATTTGTGATTAAAGAAGAACTGGAGATAATTATTGATCACAAAATAGATAATTTTGATTATATAAAGTTAAAAAGTTTTTGTACAAACAAAACTAAGGCAGACATTTTTACATTCAAAGGTTCTGATAAAGACCTCATTTCTAAAACACATAACAAATTGACTCAAATTTCTAAGAAGTCAAGACATTCTCCAATTGCCACTCTTCAATAGATAAGTGGTCAAGGGATATGAACAGACAATTTTCAGATGATGAAATTAAAACCATCTCTAGTCATATGAAAAGTTGCTCCAAATCACTATTGATCAGAGAAATGCAAATTAAGACAACTCTGAGGTACCACTACACCCCTGTCAGATTGGCTAAAATGACAGGAAAAGATAACGATGAATGTTGGAGGGGATGTGGGAGGGCTGGGACACTAATACATTGTTGGTGGAACTGTGAACGGATCCAACCATTCTGGAGAGCAATTTGGAGCTATGCTCAAAAAGTTGTCAAACTGTGCATACCCTTTGACCCAGCAGTGTTTCTACTGGGCCTATATCCCAAAGAGATTTTAAAGGAGGGAAAGGGACCCACCTGTGCAAGAATGTTTGTGGCAGCCCTTTTTGTAGTGGCTAGAAAGTGGAAACTGAAGGGATGCCCATCAATTGGAGAGTGGCTGAATAAATTATGGTATATGAATGTTATGGAATATTATTGCTCTGTAAGAAACGACCAGCAGGATGATTTCAGAGAGGCCTGGAGGGACTTGCATGAACTGATGCTGAGTGAAACGAGCAGAACCAGGAGATCATCATACACGGCAACAACAGTATTACATGATGATCAATTCTGATGGACATGGCTCTCTGCAACAAAGAATTGTCTCAAACCAGTTTAAATTGTTCAATGAAGAAAACCATTTATACCCAGAGAGAGGGATATGAAATATGGACCACAACGTAACATTTTCATGATCTCTATTGACATTTGCTTGCATTGTGTTGCCTTTCTCTGATTCTTTTTTTTTCTTGTAGATAGGATTTTTCTTGCATAACTTCTCAAGCATTTCAACATTATTAACATATAGTGGACTTCCTGCCATCTAGGGGAGGGGAGGGGACTGGGGGTAAAATTTGTAATGGAAAGCTTTGTAAAGATCAATGTTGGGAAACTACCCATATACATGTCATACAAATAAAAATCTTTAAATAAAAAAAAAAGTTATCAAACTGTGCCTACCCTTTGATCCAGCAGTGTTTCTACTGGGCTTATATCCCAAAGAGATTGAAAGGAGGGAAAGGGACCCACATGAGCAAAAATGTTTGTGGAAACCCTTTTAGTAGTGGCAAGAAACTGAAAACTGAATAGATGCCCATCAATTGGAGAGTGGCTAAATAAATTATGTTATATGAATGTCATGGAATATTATTGTTCTGTAAAAAAACAACAGATAGGATGATTTCAGGGAGGCCTGGAGAGACTTACATGAATTGATGCTATGCGAAATGAGTGAAATGAGGAGGTCATTATACACAACAACAAGATTATATGATGATCAATTCTGATGGGCATAGCTCTCTTCAACAATGAGATGATTCAAACCAGTTCCAATTGTTCAGTGATGAAGAGAGCCACCTACGCCCAGAGAGAAGACTGTGGGAACTGAGTGTGGTTCACAACATAGCATTTTCACTCTTTTTGTTGTCGTTTGATTGCATTTTATTTTGCTTTTCTCTCTCTCTTTCTCTCTCTCTCTCTCTCTCTTTGGTGTGGCATGATAATTGCATAAATATGTATGCATATATTGGATTTAACATATATATCTACCATGTTCAACATATAATGGATTACTTGCCATCTAGGGTAAGGCATGGGGGAAGGGAGGGAAAATTGGACCCCAGGGTTTTGTAAGGGCTAATGCTGAAGAATTGTCCAAGCATGTGTTTAAAAAAAGTTGAAAAGCTTTAATAAAAACAAAACAAAACAAAACAAACAAAAAAATAAAAACCAAATGAACCTACCTTCTATGGACTAATTTATTGCTCAGTCAAGTGAAGAAATAGCTTTATTTATCTTTTCCACTTTCAGTTTTAGGTTATGCCCTTATAACCAAATTCTCTGAATAGCTTTTACATCCTCCCCAAGGAGGATGTTGTTGATATTCTACTAGTTGGTTTCTCCCCATACTACATTCTAGGCAATAATTAATCTCAGAGTTGTCTACTAATATGTTCCTTAATTGCTGTCTGGCTTTTAAATCATGAACTTTTAAATCCTCCTCCCAAGGAGAAAACAATATATTTCTGGGGTAACAAATAACATAGTAAACAATTGCTTCTCTTCTTCAAATTCAAAGTTATTTTGTGCCCTTTTTAAAAGCCTTAGGCCATCTTTTTGCATATGGAACCTGATTTCTTTGAAATGCTCATCCTTCAGCTGCATGAGATAATACATGCTACAAGTCACTGTGAGCTTGGAGACTACCTAAAAAATATATGATGCTCTTGTGTCTTAACTTTTGAAATCTTCTTACCATCAGCCAGAGCCTTTCTTGTTTTTGTTTTTATTTTAGAGATTCAAAGGTGCATTGCTTGTATCCTTTACTTCTTCCCCACCTTCCATCTGCACTTATATTTATATATCTTAATCTTCCCCCCTCCAAAAAAGGTCAGAGGTTAATATTTGACATTTTAGTTGTAAGCCAAACTGTTAAGAAGATGAATTTTTTAAGGGTTCTATTATATTTAATAATTTTTGTTAGTGCTATTTCCTATATGGTGCCCAATGACTTCATGTTAATTCTCCTTATCCATTGTTCTTCAACACAGTGGGGATGTCATTACTTTATGTCAGAACACCTTTTCTAAACCTCTGACAAATAGTTATAGAATCACAAAATTTGATAATTTGGGGCATCTCAGTTGTCTCAATTTCAATTTGTGAATGGAATTTCTACTCTAACAGAGATTGCATTCACAAATAAATTGAACTAGTTGATTCCAGGATGTCTATTATACTTTTGCAGATCTCTAGCTGTTATGAATTTTTCTTGACATTAAATCTAAATTTGGCTTCTTTGCAACTTTCACCCAATATATGTTTGTCTGAAGACAAACAGCAAATCTAATCCTTCCACCACATGGTAAGTCTTCAAATGTTTGAAAACAACTGGAAATTCAAATCATTTTTCAGCTGATATTTATATGACATGGACTCAAAGTCTAGCACTATTCTATTGTTCTCTATGTCAGCAATTTCTTTTTTAGAGTTGTGAACCCATAACTGAGTAAAATACTTCATATGAGGTGAGAGGAGATCAGAATTCAATAAGATTATCACCATCATATTCCATAAATTATTTCTCTTAATATAACCCAAGATTTTTTTAAACTTTTTTGTCTGTCCAATCATATTGATGGCTCATATTGACCTTAGTGTCCACTAAAACAGAAAATCTTTTCCAGTTTCTAAGCAATGTCTTTCCTACCTTTTACCTGTTAAGTTGTTTGGTAATTTTTAAGTAAGGGTAAAGTTTTATATTCAATCCTATTGAATTTGATGATTTTATATTTGATCCGGTGCTCCATATCAGTGGTGTCAAACTAAAACAAAATTAAGAACCAGAAAAAGTAACTATGCATCCTGAAATATTGCATACTGATTTAGAAGCCTAATATTATTTGTTTTACTGAATTTTTAATTTATGTTGTTAAATACTTCCCAGTTGTGTTTTAACCTTATCTAACCTATACTTAGGAGTCTTGTGCACCATGAACAACTATTGGGAAGCCAATCTGACTTTGGCTCTAGACTCTTAAGATCTTTGTGGATCCTAACACATAGAAGGCATTTAATAAATGGATCTTGATTTATTGTTTAAATATCCCTTCTAGTGCATAGCTCAGCAACTTCATTTGCCAGTTTTGCTTTGTTTTTATCTCTTCCAAAAATTTAGTTTATCTATCCTAGATGACTTAACTTCTTTAAGGAACATTCAATGTTCTTTCACTTTCTTCTTATTTATTTTGAGTATTAATTTCCTATCAGTCATTTTATTTTTGTTCTGTAAGAACCACAAAGAGCATTCTCTTTGGCAGAGAAAACAAGCAAAATAAAAATTAAAGTGCTCTGTCATCTCTCTGTTAGCATCATTCTATCACCCTAAACACAGGTCCATTCTTCTTTGATTTGCCTTTTGCTTCCAAAATAGTTAAAAATGAACAAAACCAAATTAGTTTTACTATTGAGAGTGTGCTTGCAAAACTTAGTGCATAAGTTTCAGTTTTTATGACACTAATTTTTACACAGCTTTATTATCTTATATTTGCTGTTCTCAGTTCCAGAAAAAAAAGACCCTTTTTAAAAGACCTCATTGCATAAGATTGTAGAATTTGAGCTAGAAGGAATTTTTTTTTAATTTTATTTTATTTGCATAACGTATGTGTGGGTAATTCTTCAACAATAACCCTTACATAGCTTTCTGTTACAAATTTTTCCCCCCAACTCCTCACCCCTCCCCTAGATGGCAGGATATCCACTACATGTTAATTATGTTAAAATATTGGCAAATCGAATATATGTAC
Organism: Myrmecobius fasciatus; assembly: GCA_023553655.1. NCBI lineage: Eukaryota > Metazoa > Chordata > Mammalia > Dasyuromorphia > Myrmecobiidae > Myrmecobius > Myrmecobius fasciatus. Next base: position 35,409 of record JAJPUD010013782.1, read on the forward strand.
ACATATTTCCAAACTTATCATTGTTGTGCAAGAAAAATCTTATCTACACAAAAAATATATTAGATAAAGGAAACACAATGTAAGCAAACATCAATCAAGGAGTATGAGAATGTTATGTTGTGGTCCACATTTCACATCCCTCTCTCTGGGTATATATGGCTTTCTTCAGTGAACAATTTGAGGTGGCTTGAAATATTTCATTGTTGAAGAGAGCCATGTCCATCAGAATTGATCGTCATATAGTACTGTTGTTGCTGTGTATAATGATCTCCTGGTTCTGCTCATTTCACTCAGCATCAGTTCATGTAAGTCTCTCCAAGCCTCTCTGAAATCATCTTGCTGGTCATTTCTTATAGAACAATAATATTCCATAATATTCATATACCATAATTTATTCATCCATTCTCCAATTGAAGGGCATCTATTCAATTTCCAGTTTCTAGCCACTACAAAAAGGGCTGCCACAAACATTCTTGCACATGTGGGGCCCTTTCCTTCCTTTATGATTTCTTTGGGATATAAGCCCAATAGAAATGCTGCTGGTTCAAAGGGTATGCACAGTTTGATAACTTTTTGAGCGTAGCTCCAAATTGTTCTCCAGAATGGCTGTATCCGTTCACAGCTCCACCAACAATGCATCAGTGTCCCAGCCCTCCCACATCCCCTCCAACATTCATCATTAACTTTTCCTGTCATTTTAGCCAATCTGACAGGTGTGAAGTGGTACCTCAGGGTTGTCTTGATTTGCATTTCTCTGATCAACAGTGATTTGGAGCACCTTTTCATATGACTATAAATAGTTTTAATTTCATCCTCTGAAAATTGTCTGTTCATATCCTTTGACCATTTATTGATTGGAGAATGGCTTGAGCTAGAAGGAATTTTAGAAGTAAATTAGCTGAAAGGTGATTTAAGATGACAGAATAAAGGCTGGGCCTTACCTGAGCTTTCCCTCAAATTCCTCTAAATGCCTTTAAATAATGAGTTTAAACAAATTCTAAAGTGGCAGAACTCATAAAAAGAAAGAAAGAAACAACTTTCCAGCCTAAGACAATTTGAAAGATTGTTAGGAAAGGTCTGTTGTACCATAGTGAAATTGTAGGACATTCCAATTGAGTCCACATCAGCACAGACCCAGCACAGCAAACCATGAGCTAGTCTTGGGAGTCACTGAATCAGGAGCAGCAGGTGCTGTTTCTGGAGTTCTCAGAAGACAAAAAATCTGGTCAGAAGGAGATTACAGTTATCTCTTCGGTAGCCCTGAGGAAGAAATCCTTTGCTTTGCCTATATTGGGATCCCATTTGCAGTCCTGGGTGACAGTCCCAGAGTGAGAAGGAGCACTAGCATGCTAGAGACTGATAACCACAATGGAGCAGAGACTCTTCTCACAATTCCAGGTTAGAAAAGAGTACTTGTGGTTACTCACAGAACAAAACACAGGCCAGAAGAATAGTAAACAGCTCTCCTTAGATCATACTACTGTGGAAGAGTTAAAAATTTACAATCTCTAAAAGTATCTTTGAAAACAGTTTCATGACTGATGCTGAGTGAAATCAGCAGAACCAGGAGAACATTATACACAGCAACAAGACTATATGATGATCAATTTTGATGGACATGGTTCTCTTCAACAATGATGTGATTCAAACCAGTTGTGCTGCGATGAAGATAGTCATATACATCCAGAGAGAGGCCTGTGGGAACTGAGAGTGAACCACAACACAGCATTTTAACGCTTTCTGTGAATATTTCCATGCATTCTGTTTTCCTTCTTAGGTTGTTTTTTTTTCTTCTTCTCTTTCTAGATCTGATGTTTCTTGTGCAGTAAGATAACTATAGATATGTATACATGTATTGTATTTGTCTTATAATTTATCCTATCTAGCATGTATTAGATTACCTGTCATCTAGGGGTGGGGGTAGGGGGAAGGAAAGGAAAAGCTTGGGAAAAAAAAAAGTTTTTTTGCAAAGGTCAATGTTGAAAGGTCACTCATATGTTTTGCAAATAAAAAGCTTTATAAAAAAAAGAAAGAAAGAAAACAGTTTCATGAAACCTCTGAAGCTAGAGAAAGTGTACTCTCCACTCTTCAAGCAGAATCCTACTCGAGCAGTAGCCTAACTTAGTCCCACCTCTTATTATCTGGTTTCCTAAGCTGGCAATTTGTCTTTTACATTGGGACTGGAGGTTCTATCGGTCTATTGGTCTGCTGTGCTACTTTTTTATTGAGCCATTACTGGGCTGTCTCAGTTGCTAATCTGTGCTTTCCCACAGGCTTTCCCAGATACTGTCTACAGTAAACTACCCTTTCACTCAAGTGAGATTGATCATCCCCAAAGAATTTCCAAGATTTCTTGAACTGGAATATTGTTTCATTCTGTCCCTTTATAGGTTCTGCCATTTTAGAATCTTCAGATTCTCAATTCATATTGCAGGGAAACTGTAGAGAGTTCAATTAACTTTCTTGCTTCTCTTTGCTATCTTGGCTCTGTCATACTTGGATTTGATCAATACATTAATTTAAGACAATTTAGAAAGACAGGTGGTAGAAAAACGTTACCTACACCATAGTTCTTTGTCTGGGTGTAGGTGACATTTTTCCATCACCTGTCTTTCTAAATGGTCTTAAATTATTGAATTCTTATTCTTTTTTCCACTTTGATTCTTCTTTCACAATATCACTAATATTTAAATATGTTTAACATGATTGTACATTGATAGTTTACATTGGATTGTTTACTGTCTTGGGGATGGGAAGGGAAGGAAAACAGGAAGAAAAATTTGGAACTCAAAATCTTACAAAGTGAGTGTTCAAAAATATTTTTTCATGAAATAATAAGAAAAAACAATAAAAACTATTAAGTGTTATTAAGTGTAAGGGAAGCAAAAAGATGGGGAGGGAAATTTTTACATCCAAAGGTTCTGATAGAACCTACATTTCTAAAATATATAGAGAAATGATTCAAATTTAGAAGAATACAAACCATTCTCCAATTGATAAATGGTCAAAGGATATGAACAGAAAATTTTCAGATGAAGAAATTAAAACCATTTCTAGTCATATGAAAAAAAATGTTTTAACTTACTATTGATCAGAGAAAGGCAAATTAAGACAACTCTGAGATTCAAAAACATACTTCTTAGGTTGGCTAAGATGACAGGAAAAGATAATGATGAAAAAATAATGATAAAGGAGATGTGGGAAAACTGGGTCTTGGATATGTTGTTGGTGAAGTTGTAAATTGACCCAAATCATTCTAGAGAACAATGTGAAATTGGGTCCAAAGTGCTTTCAAACTGTGTATACCATTTGATCCAGCAGTGACTTTTCTGGGACTGTATTGCAATAGAGAAAAGGACCCATATGTGTAAAAATGTTTGTAGCAATTCTTTTTGTAGTGGCAAGAAACTGAAAATTGAGTGGATGACTATCAGTTAGAGAATGGATGAATAAGTTATGATAAATAAATTTTATGGAATAATATTGTTCTATAAAAAGTGATTAACGGAATGATTTTAGAGAGACTGGGAGAGAGTTACATGAACTGATGCTGAGTAAAGTGAATAGAACCAGGAGAATATTGTATAGAGAAATAGCAAGATTATACAATGATCAATTCTGATGGATGTGTCTCTTTTCAACTGCAAGGTGATTCAGGCCAATTCCAATGATTTTGCATGAAAAGAGCCATCTCCACCCAGAGAGAGGAAAGTGGGGACTGAGTGTGGATCATAATAAGGTATTTTCACTTTGTGTGTGCGTGTGTGTTGTTTGCTTGCATTTTGTTTTTTTTAAATGTTTCTCCTTTTTGATCTGATTTTTCTTGTTCAGCATGATAAATGTGGAAATAGGTATAGAAGAATTGCAAATGATTAACATTTATTGGATTACTTGTCATCTAGGGGAGATGGTGGGAAGGAGAGAGAGAGGAAAAAATTGGAACCCTAGGTTTTACAAGAATGAATGTTAAAAATTATTTATGCATATGCTTTGAAAACAAACAAAAAATAAACTTCTCTGAAAAAAATAATAGAATCAGACAAATGGAAAAGACAATACAAAACTTGCTGAAGAAAATAATTCCTGGGGCAGTTAGGTGGTGCAGTGGATAGAGCACCAGCCCTAAGTCAGGAGGACCTGAGTTCAAATCTGGTCTCAGACACTTCCTAGCTGTGTGACCCTTGGCAAGTCACTTAACCCCAATTGCCTCAGTAAAAAGAAAAAAAAAAAGAATTCCTTAAAAATAGAATTTAGAAAATGAAAGTTAATATCTTTATGAGAAATCAAGAAATAATAAAACAAAACCAACAGAAAGATAATATGGAAAACAAAATGAAATATCATATTTGAAAAACAAATGACCTAGGAAATAGAACCAGCAGAGATAATTTTAAAATTATTAAATTACCTGAAAGCCATGATCTGAAATAAAAGAGCTTGGATATCATGTTTCAAGAAAACATAAAGAAAATTGTTTTGACATTCTAGGACCAGAAGATAAATTAGAAATGGAAAGAATTCACCAATCATTCCTGAAAGATATCCCAAAATAAAAACTCCCAGGACATTATAACCAAATTCAGAAGTTCCCAGTTCTACTTGAAGGTATTGGAAGTATTCAGAAAGAAACTATTCAAATATTCTGAATCCACAGTCAGGATAATGCATAATTTAACATCTTCTACATTAAAGGATAAGGGGACTTTGGATAATGATATTTCAGAGGGCAAAGGAGCTAAGATTACAACCAAGAATCACCTACCAGAAATGTAATCCTTCAAAAGAAAAAAAAAATGGATATTGAGTGGAACAAAGGGATTTTAAACATTCTTTTTTTAATTTTAATTTTTTTATTAAAGGTTTTCATTTACAAAATGTATGCATGGGTAATTTTTCAACATTTACCCTTGCAAAACCTTCTTTTCCAAATTTTCCCCTTCTTCCTGCCACCCCTTCCTTTAGATGGCAAGTAGTTCAATATATGTTAAATATATTAAAATATATGTTAAATACAATATATGTATACATAGTTTTACAGTTATCTTGCTGCACAAGAAAAATCAGGTCAAGAAAGGAAAAAAAACTGAGAAAGAAAACAAAATGCAAGGAAACAACAAAAGAAAGAGTGAAAATGCTATGTTGTAGTCCACACTCAGTTCCCACAGTCCTCTCTCTGGGTGTAGATGGCATTCTTCATTGCTGGAACTAGTTTGAATCATCTCATTGTTGAGGAGAGCCATGTCCATCAGAATTGATCATCATATAATGTTGTTGCCATGTACAATGATCTCCTGGTTCTGCTCATTTCATTCAGCATCAGTTCATACAGAGATCTCTCCAGGTCTCTCTGAAAACATCCTTCTGGTCATTTCTTACAGGACAATAATATTCTGTAACATTCATATACCATAATTTATTAAGCCACTCTCCAATTGATGGGCATCCATTCAATTTCCAGTTTCTTGCCATTATAAAAAAGGTGGCCACAAACATTTTTGAACATGTGGGTACCTTTCGCTCCTTTAAGATTTCTTTGGGATATAAGCCCAGTAGAAACACTGCTGGGTCAAAGGATATTAATAGTTGATAACGTGTTAAGCATAGTTCCAAATTGCTCTTCAGAATGGTTGGATTGGTTCACAGTTCCACCAAAAGTGTATCATTGTCCCAGTTTTCCCACATCCCCTCCAGTACTCATCATTATCTTTCTTGTCATCTTAGCCAATCGGAGAGGTGTGTAGTGGTACTTCAGAGTTGTCTTAATTTGCATTTTCTGATCAATAGTGATTTGGAGCACCTTTTCATATGACTACAAATAGTTTCAATTTCTTTATCTGAAAATTGTCTGTTCATATCCTTCGACCATTTATCAATTGAAGAATGGCTGATTTCAAACATTCTTGATGAAAAGACAAGAACTGAATAGAAAATGTGACTTTTAAATGCAAGACAAGAGAAGAAAAGTGTTCATATTACTACATGGAAACATGTTGCTTTAAAGACAATGTTTGTAATTCCTGAAACTTTCTCATTTTTAGAGTGGCTAGAAGAATACATAAACAGAGGGCATAGATGTGAGTAAAATATGAAGAAATATTATCTTAAATGCCCTAGGTAAGGTAAATGGTAAATGGATAGTGATGACTTTGTGAAACAGAAAGTAAAAAAAAAAAATAAAAAAAAAAGAATAAGAAAGAAAAAAGAAAAGTTACAACAAAATGTGGAAAACCTCATTGGAAAAATAGCTGATCTGTAAAATATACCCAGAAGACACAATTTAAAAATTATTGGCCTGCTTGAAAGCCAATACCATAAAAAGAATCTGGATAGCATTCTTTAAGAGATGGTTAAGAAAAACTGCCCAAATATTCTAGGAACAGAGGAGGAAATATTCATTGAAAGAATCCATCAATTACCTTCAGAAAGAGAATCCATAAGGAAAACACAAGGATGTACAATTTAAAGATTAAATTGTTTAAATCCTTGGAATGGAAAACAATATCTATAACTCTTGTAAACTGTATCTGTCACTGGGGCATTCACAGCAGGGTATCACACGGATGAATGTGTGATTGTGAATGGACTTTGAGGTGATGATATCAAAGAAAAAGACATTAAGAGGTAGAAAAATGTCAGTACTTGTAAAAGAGGAAAGGGGAAGTATAATGGGGCAATTAGTTCACATGAAGAGGCACAAAAGACCTGTTATAATTAAGGAGAAAAAAGAAGGGGGATGAGCATTGTTTGAAGCTTGACCTCAAACATTTCAGTTCTAAGAGGGAATAATTTAATTATTCACTTGGGTAGAGAAATTTATCTAACTTAATAAAGAGTAGGAGGAGAAAAAGGAAAGAAAAGGGAGGGGCAGGATAGAAGGGAGGGGAGAAACCCTAAGGAAAAAGATTAGAGAAGGAGGAAAGGGGTGATAAAAGATAAGGTAATGGGTGGAATAGGTTTAAAAAGCACTACTAAGAGAAGGGGTATAGAGGTTATAGGAGAAAAAATAGTGGGTGGGGTGGAAAAAAACACTACTAAGAGAAGAGTGGATGACATGTAAAGAGATAAGGTAGTGAATGGGGGTAGAAAACAACTACAACTAAGGATAGGTGGGAAAGAGAGATTAAAAAGTAAATACAGAAAAAACAGGATGGAAGGAAATAGAGATGATAATCATAACTGTGAATGTGAAAAGAATGAATTCCCCATAAAACAGAAATAAATTTCAGAGTGGATTAAAAAAACAGAATCCAACTATAGCATTTTAGTGTTTCATAAATCCAAAGACCCCAGCTTTTGGGATAAGTACTCACCATTTGACAAAAACTGCTGGGAAAATTGGAAAATAGTGTGGAATAAATTAGGACTTGACCCACACCTAACAATACATACCAAGAAAAGATCTAAATGGGTTCATGATTTGGATATAAAAAGTGATATTATAAGCAAATTAGAGGAACACAGGATAATTTATTTCTCAGACCTATGGAGATGGAATAAATTTATGTCCAAAGAAGGACTGGAACTCTTAATTGAACACCAGATAGATAATTTTGACTATTTTAAGTTAAAAAG
>JAJPUD010013783.1:0-42980 GCA_023553655.1 Myrmecobius fasciatus
TACACTGAATAATTCCACCTAACAATTAGAAAAATTGTCTTCAAGAATAAAATATCTCAAAAAACTTAATGTGTTATTTATCAGTCCAAATTAATTCTGTCCCATTATGTTGACTCTGACCTGTTTAATGAATCCAGTGTTTCTCATTTTTGTGAAAATAGTAGCTTTTTTCTCCCACAACAACTAAAAATGGGTGAGATTGCAAGTCTTCACAACAGAAAATCTGATATTAGAATGTGAGAATGAAGATTTTTGTACTCACCTTTAATTATTATTTTACAGAGTTAAAAGAAAATGTCATTATCCAGAAATAGCCCAAACAATTCATAATTATTTACTACTCTGGAGAAGCATTAATAAAATAAAACAAATATCTTAAATCATATATTTTTGCTTTTCAGAGATGTTTAGGTTCATGCGTATTTTTTTCTTGCTTCCCATTAAGGTTGGATGATGTTTGGTTTCTGTTAGATAACACATTTGCTTCAAATAACATATAAATCAATCTTGAACTGCAATTACTATTTCACTGTCCACAAGCTAGCTATTTATCCTTTTGATTTCAACAGTAAATACGACCTCACATTATGTGAGTGCCACAAGTAATAAGATTTCAATTGAGAGAACCTATTATTGACAGTACAGCTGAAACAAAAATAAGGAAAGAAATCTCATCACTGAAAGTCAAGATGATGAAAATGATGAGCAGGTAGTTAAGTAATGGGAAATGCCATGAAATGATTCATCCCATATAGAGGAAAGACAGGTATATTAAAAAAATAACAATGCCAATTTAGCTTTTCCTTGTGTGGGTATATCACTCTTGAAAGGAACTGAGTAAAGGAAATGTGATTTTATACCACAGAAAACATATAACATCATTATATAGCTATATTTAAGTCTTTTCAACAAAGTTAAAGGTTCTACAATAAGACATTGCATTCACAGGAAGCAGCTCAAAGACTGGCTATGTGCCAAATACTGGCAGAAAAAATGAAAGAAAACTATCTTGTCTAAAACAAGATTCCAAAAATAAAAAAGTAATTTGAACTGTGCTTTTACTAGAGAGTCAAATGACTTTAGAACATGGCTAAAATAAACACATAGCACCAGAATTCAAAATGCTTTTTGCAAAATATAAATAGGTATAGTGTGTATGTATAAACAATATGAGCTGTCATACCATACACAACAAAGAGAATAATGACAATGATAATAATAAATAATATACATGCAGTTTAAAAATTTGCAAGCACTTTACTCATTTTATTCTCACAACAGTCTAGGAAGATAAGTGCTATTATTGTGCCCATTTTTATAGATGAGGAAATTGAGGCAGACAGAGCTAAAATGACTTCCCCATGTTCACAAGCTAGTTTTAGTATTTATTGTAAGAAGTGGGAGATACTGGCACAGGACCATGCAGCAGAAAGTGCTGTACTATGCACAAAGCAGAAACACAGTAACAAAAAGGAAAAGATGCACAAATCTAGAGGCATCTTCACCTAAATGTTTAAGTGGACTGTTTGTACCTGACCTGTGGCAGTCTTCTGAGCTCATATTGAAATGATCAGTCACAGTCAAACACATTGTACTTGACCTCAATATAGTGATGTGATGGTCGTCTTTGAGTATGAAGGATAAACAATATGTCTCTGAGTTCAGATTTTTACACAAGCCTTCCTGATTCTTTAAAGATGTTAACAAATGAGATCAAATTGCATCAGTTATTTAAAGGATGAATTTCTTCATGTTTATGACTACAAATAAAAGTTCTTTAGCCTATATAAAAAATTAACTTTCTAATTTCCTATATAGGATATAGGGGAAACCACTTATGTTTGTTGTTTAGTTTTACAATATTCTTTCCATGCAAATAGATTGTCACTGAAGAAAATGATTAAGCAAGAAATCTCAATTGTGAGCAAGAGTTGAGGAAGATAATTTAAATGAGACATTGCTTAGAGCAGGGAAGATGAAAAAATCATTTCAGTGGCAATGGATCTGCCAAATTTGACATAGCACATAGGAACTTTATACCACCAAATTCCTAGTAAATTCTAAGAGATATCTAAGAGATAAGAATTAAATTCTTATTTAACCAAAATAATTCCTGGACAGCTATGCAGAATTCATTGAATATCTCCCAAATCCAGCAAAGTTCTATACCCTTCAAAAGTAAACAGATAGCACTCATTCCCAAGATTATGATTAACTTACAAGAATTTTTAAGATATCATGACTTTAGGAACTTTACTTAAATGTCTTTGAAAGTCAGAAAAATATAAGAAAAATAGCTTTTCATTTTCACTCTTTTTTATTGTTGTTTGCTTGTATTTTATTTTCTTTCTCATTTTTTTCTATTTTTGATCTGATTTTTCTTATACAGCACCATAATTGTAGAAATATGTATAGAAGAATTGCACATGTTTAACATATATTGGACTACTTGCCATCCATGAGAGGGGATGGGGGAAAGGGAGGAAAAATTTGGAACACAAGTTTTTGCAAGGATTAATACTGAAAAATTATCCATGCATATTTTTTGAAAATAAAACATATTCTCTTTTTTAAAAAGAGAAAAAATTAGCTTCTACATGGGCATGAATTTATTTCTTCTACAAAACTACCTTGGCAGTTTTAAGTGACTTTGTGTTTGGGTAACATATACCATGGGCAGCTAGGTAGTATATAGTATGGAACACAGAGTCCAGAAAGCCCTGAGTTTAAATCCAGCCTCAGACATTTACTAGTTGTGTGACCCTGGGCATATCACCTGTTTACCTGAGTTTACTCCTCCATAAAATGAGCTGGAGAAGCAAATGGCAAATCACTCCAATATCTTTGCCAAGAAAACCCCAAATCAGGTTACAAAAAATTGGACACACAGCAACTGAACAACCACAACATAAATACCTGGTCATTTGCAGGTAGAAGCCTTCTTGCCTGCATTAAGATGGGTGTCATAAAATGTTATTACTATATTACTGTATTACTTTGGGTATATTTTCTGTTATTAGTAATATTTGTAGAACAAATAAGAAATTCTTTAATACTATTTATAAGTTTATATGAAATTTAAATGATGGGGAAATTGGCATCAGAATTAATTAATACAAAATGATTCTAAGAACATTTTTATAGATTGTTTGGAAGGTTGTTTGTGTGGATTTTTGAGGACATTTTGAGGTAGTACAGAGGAAGATATGCTGTGATCTCATGTGTATCACAAGTACACAGTGAATACCGGTTAAAGATGACATACTCCTCTCCTAATATAACATTTTATTTCTTTCAAGTAAATATAGCACTTCTGTACATTGCAAGAGATGCTGATAGTAGAATAATACTCTCCTATATCTCAGATCCTTCTCTCTTGAGTGAAATTATACTTCAAAGCATACATTTTTTACTAGAAAGACAACCCCAGTACCCATTTGCAACCACATTACAGTTAACACATATTTTTCTTCGCTTGGATCTTGACATTTGCCTAGTGACTATTTAATTTCCATTTCATCAAACTAACTTTCAAATAAACCATTGTTCTTTCTCTTTGTCTCTCTCACACACATATAGACACACACACATACCTCCCCCCCAAAAAAACCAAAAAGGGGCATATGGGTACATACACACACACACATATATGTGTGTGTGTGTTTGTATGTATGCAAATCCCTACATAATGAATATATGCTATGTTTATAAATTTATAAATATAATGTATTACATTATATAAATTATAAGAAACTTATTTATATATAAATATATTTGCATGTGATATATTTATATATAATTTTTATATTTACATGCACACATTCACTTATAGACATCATACATTACCATTTGTGACTTTTAGCCTCTCTCTCCTTTACTTTCTTCCTTGAACCACACCTTCATTATTTTGTTATAAACACTGCCTGGACCACACACTTCTGATTTGAATTGATAAAAAGGCAGCAGCAAAGATGGCAATAATTTTTAAGTATATCAGACCTTTGTTATATGGGGTTCATCTTTGGTAGAACACAAAGCTGGAAGGAGCCTCGGAAACCACTGAGTCCATTTTACTGGCATGGGGGGTTGGGAAAAAGGGGGAATGAGGTCTAGGGGTAAATTCCCTAAGGTGGCAAATTCAGAAGCAAGATTCAATCTCACTATCTCTGAATCCACAGTCAATGTTCTCTGAATTGTGCTATGATGCTTCCCCATTTCTTGCTAATTAGAAGCAGGATGGGTTGGTGGCACAGTGGATAGACAGAGCACCAGCCCTGAAGTCAGAAGGACCTGAGTTCAAATTTGATCTCAGACACTTAACACTTCCAAGCTGTGTGACCCTGGGCAAGTCACTTAATCTCAATTGCCTCAGCCAAAGGAAAAATAAAAAAGAAAAGAAAAAGAAATAGATTCTATCAACCAATATATTCTATCTTCAGTCCAAGATGGACATCTTCTGAGTCTAAACCAGCAATACACTTTCCATTCCAGAAGAGTGATATTTTAATTCATTTTAACAAACAGTCAATGAATATCTACTATATTCAGGACACTATGCTTGGCCCAGGGAATACAAAGTTAAAAATGAAATAATTTCTGTCACTTGGGAATTTTTTCTAAATGTTTATATTCTGTATTCTACTTGTAGAAATCAATATGTAAAAAAGTAAGTTTATTAAAATATCTTTTCAAAGGGATACAGCTGTGTTGTTGTGGATAGAAAGCTGATTTTAGGCTCAGGAAGTCTGGAGTTCAAGTATATATCAGGTACCAGCAAGCTTTTTAAACAAGGCAGTAATAAGGGAATGACACAGTCATATCTATGCTTTTAAAAAATCATTTCTATAGCTGTTTAGAGAAGAGGTAGGAGAAGAAGAGATTGGAAGCAGGGAGACCACTTAAGTTGCTGTAACACTTCAAGTAAGATGTGAAAAGGCATGAATTACAGTGGAGGATTCAAAGAATAATTTTAAAAATACAATTGTTCCTAAACATTTCTGTAGTCCTTGTTTGGAAGATATTCAAATTATACCTATGCTATTTAAAAAAATCTCCAAAAGTAACTTCTTTTATCTTGTGCCTGAAGACAATGTTTATTAATCTGTTGCCATGAGATATCCACTAATTTTGAAGCCTCTCCTAATGCTCCTGCACTCATCTTCTATTCCCTATTCAGACCAATTGCTAATAACTACATATAACAGAGAAACTTCAATTGCTATAAAATCTGTTAGATGTTTTTTCCAATTTGAGTCTATATTAAACCATAAGGATACTTTCTCTGTATGACACCTGATAGCCTTTCATATTAATTATGGATGTCTATTATTTTTTATTAGAAAGCAATGGAAAGTAATGTAAAAGTTTTCTTGCAAGATTATTGAAAGACATATTATTTCTACTTTTTATGGGGAGGAAGCTTTTCTCAAAGAGACATTCCAGAGCAAATGCTATTAATGTGTCTATGTGTGTGTATACAGCTTACCAAATCCACATCAGAATAATATTTTAAATACATATTAGAAATACACTTAAATACATAAAAGAAAACAATTATTCTGAAATACTTTTATCAAAATAAATATTTTTAGATGAATTCATGGAACCTAAGAATCCTTGGAAGAGAAAATCTGGGTACCTCTCTCTTCTCCCTTTAAAGCCAAACAATCAAGTTTCAGCTTATCTTTCCAACTGGGTTTCATATTACTGTTTTACATGTTCTATATTCCAATTATACATAATCTTCCATCTCCAGGTCATTGAACAGGCTATCTTCCACATTTGTAATTTTCTCCCTTCTCATCACAACTTCAGCATGTTTCAATTTAGAAGTAAGATTACTATCATCTATGTACTCAAGACATCATAGAATTGTCAAGATGTTCTTGTTATATTAGTTTGCATTTCTTTGGTGAGCATATTATTTTATATTTCAATTTGGAAATATCTTTTCTCTCATTGCTCAATTTCCCCATTAAATATTTTTCTCATTGCTCAATTAGCCCATTAAATCTTATACAGTAAAGAAAAAAGAAGTCATTTTAGACTAAGAATCCAAAACTCTAGAGTACTATATACAAGAATCTAAATATACATTTAATTGCACATATCAGGTTCTATACTTTTAGTGGCAAAGTAGAGAAAAATACCTAATAGAATATTCAGATATATTATTCTTATGAAAAATCTTAAACAATTCATAAATAATGAACATATTAACTCTTTATTTATTTTTAATGAAAACAAGCACATATTTTTTCTTATATGCCCTGATTTGGCTTATCAAACATGACTCCCAAATCGGACATAATATGCTCATAAAAAAGAAATGTCATCTGTCTGTTGTTTTTTGGGAAGGAGACATTAATAAACAAAATATCAAAAACAAAAATTTTACTGTTGCCAAGTAGAGCATCATATCCTGCTATAATGCCACATCTAAATTGTTTGGGTAAAGTAGAGTTCTACACATGAGAGTGCCATATTTTTATTGAAGTTTATTATAATTCAGGGTATCCCCAAAGTTTTAATGCTGTTTTTAACTGCTTAAAATAGCAATAAAATTTTTGAGACACCCTATATTATCTACAGAGAAGAAAAAAGCCTACTTTTTTAAGTTTTAAAACTGACCACAAAACTAAGTTTTATTATATAATATTAAAATGTAACTATAAGGAGAGGTACCTAACACAAATAGAAAGCTAGAGCTTTCCATTTCCCTGAATTGCCTTTAATTTTTACCTATATGAACTAAAAAACTGATGCCCATGATCAATTAATAAATATCTGACCAGAAACATGTAGACTGTATAGATTTCTAAATGTAATCATATACCCATAAAGATATTCCTTTCCAAATAGTTCTATCACAAAAAATAGAAATTACATGCATCTATTAAAAAGATAAATCTGATTTTAAAAGTTGCCAATAATCTTCTTTGCACAAAAGGATTTAAATGTATATTATGAACCTTAAAAAATACCCATACACCTTAAAATATTTCATTTTTTCATCATTTAAAAAAGTTACATACTGAGACAACAAAATGTAAAAACAAAAGAAGAAAATGTTATTAAATTGGAAAGGGAGAAAAAGCTTGCCATGTACCAGGGTCTAAAAAACGTTGCCATGATCTTTTAAAATGAGCATTGACTTTTTAGAAGAAATAGGAACAAATGATATTGAAAAAACCAAACCACTTTGCTATTGTTTCACGACCAATTTGTATGATAGTTGAGGTACACTTAGAACAAAAAAACAAAAACAAAAACCTGACACTCAAATAGTGTCACTACTACTGAAATAATTAATTACTTTGTTAAAGCTTCAAATAAGGAGTTAAGAATAAAACAGCTATTGGACTTGGACTGCACTCTCATTCTGATGGTCCTTTTTTTTTTTTTTTTTGACTTCTGAAGAGAGAAGGAAAGTACCTGGAACACTTGATTTTCCATAAGGAGAATGTGCTCATATACTAAAGAGATAGTAGGGCTGCAGTGCCCAGTTTGGAGCATTCCACTCTTATTTTCCAAAGTAGAAATGCAAAAAATTGAACAAAGGAAAAAAATCTTTCTTTGTTGACACTGGCCTGAAGGACCATCACTTGGTTTCTAATCAGTTGCAGTGACAAAGAGATTTTCTAGACCCTGTTGTGTGACAAAAACCAAAATGCTCAGGATGATATGGAAAAGTTAGTGAAGGCAAAGCAGATCCCCCTCTGAGATAGTAGTGGGGTTCACTCAATAGAGTGGCTTCTGTTTTTAAAAGTGCTTCATAAGGTTGGATTAAAATGTATGGGGGGGAGGAAAGGTTGAGGTTTGTTGTTACTTTTTTTTGGGATAGTGATGAAATTCTATGCAGGGTTATGAGAAAGATTTAGTAAAATAGCTGACAGTTCTTTTCAGAAAGAAATGCTGAAAGACCACATGCTAAGAATTACCTTACTTGATCTTTTCCAACTCTTCCTCATTAGCATGGTCTGTAAATGAAATAAAGCAGTTAAATTACCTTTCTACTCATATACACAATAGGACTGCCAAGTGACTTAAAGGACCCTCCACCTTTTTTCTAAGCTCTCTAAAAACAAACACTTAACAACAACTATACAAGACAAAAATAAAAAGAATAACAACTGAAGACAACTACAAGCACTTTTCACATTCAAGCAGTTTATCTGGTGAGCACTTAGGTTCGTTATTCTTTTATTGAAAGAATTCCAAACACTATTGGAAATAAAGACAACATACCTCATTTCTCTGAAATAATTTTGAATTAAAAAGTCAAGAATTTTTAAACTGCATCTTCTGAATGATCAGCCAACAATACACAAAGCAATGACTTTTTTTTTTCCTATTAAAGAAGGTAGCATGAATATTCACAGTCTCTATAAAAGTGAGTTCAACATAAACTTCTCCAAAAATACTTTGGACTATAAACTTCCCCGTCAGTGCTTAAATACCACCTAATAATTTATTTTTTACCTTTATCTACATGCTAGCATAAAGTTTCCTTAAGTAATAGACCAGTTTGGTGTCTTGAGATATCCATTAATTTTATCCATATAGTTGTTTTTTGTTACTGTTACTATTACTCCTATTCCTACTGCTACTGCTGTAGCAATTACAACTACAAGTCAATTGTTTCATCAAAACTTTTGTTTCAAAACAATATTTGAAACCTGAGGGAAAGAGATTTCTAACCAAAAAGTTCCTCATCAATCTCTGGTTTTGTACTATTCATACTGTATGCCTCAAAATTGTCTTTCTGTTGCCCAAATATAAATGACAAAGGCCAAAAACAAGAGTTTTGCCCTGCTAATGAATTTCAGAAAAGCATTAAGTACTAAAAGGAAGGATTTATACTTTAAGCAATGAAACCTCCATATCCTACCTTATTTTAGAAGTCCTATTTATTGTATTTTAAGATGCATAGAAGTACATAAGGTGCATAAATTACACAAAGGAAGTTAAGTATTGCAACACAAAAAATATAGTAATTCTGGAAATGTTTGCCATAACCAGGGGAATGTTTGCCATATCTAGGTGGGGGTTGAAAGTCAAGAAAACATAATAGAATCTAGATGGGGAAGCATCTGGTATATAGAACACAAAGAACTGGCCTGTTTTGAAACCAATCCATGAGGGTTTATTTACTAAAGTATCAATAGGCTTTTGTTCTTATTTGGGCAAATGCCAAGGATTCAATGTATAAATAGTAATCTTAAACATTTAGTGAAATTGTTTAACTTTTTTTCCCATAAAGAGTAATTATATATTTTATTAATGATATAAGTTTATTAAAGTTCAAAAAAAATATTTACTGAGGCTATACAATTTTGCAAAATTTTTTGAAATTGACTCAAAATACTTGATACACCTACAATCCCCTCCAACAGTGTAAATACAAAAAATGCATATTATATATATATATATATGTGTATGTGTGCATAGATACATATATTTTATATATAATACATTTATAGAAAGTGGATAGAATATTGGCCTTTAAGTCAGAAACACCTAGTAGAATCCCATCTCAGATATTTAGCAGTTCTATGAATAAGTCACTCAAAGTCACCTTCAGTTTTCTTATCTATAAAAATAGAGATGACAATATCTACAGTACTTACATCTGTTTTCTCTCCCTTTCCCTAGCTAGAATAGCATTCCCTATAGCAGGGGTGGGGAACACCCCACAGGTATTAAATAAAGCCTGTGAAATCATTTCCAAAGGGCAACCAGAAGTAATGATGAGCTGAAAGCTAGGTATAACCATCTCCCTCAACTTAAGTTCTATAAACTGATAATTTTGCATGGTCCATGAATAATGTTTTTATTATCCAAATGGCCCTTGGCAGAAAAAAGGTTCCAGACTCCTGTCCTACAGAGACATTGAAGAATTTAATTTATTCAATTTTGGCACTCTTTCCTAGGAAAATGAGTTGTCCTGATAGGTGAATGAGTACTAATTCACTTAACTAATACTATCTGGATATTTCAGACCATCCTTCTTATCTATCTACCTGGGACTTTCTGCTGTTTGTTCTTTTGCTGTCCTAATCTTTTTTCATTCACATTTTCACAGGATAATTGCTATGATCTATTTAGATAATGGATATAAAGTACTTGGCAAAAGTAGTTTTCAGCTATTATTACATAATATACATGATATAGATCCTTATTTACTGATTCCTTCCCTACTCTATTCAAGTATACCTTGACTCCCCTACTTTAAAAAAATTAGAATCTAACATTCCTTCAAGCTATCATTCTAAATCTTTCTTCAACCAAATTTCTAGAAAAAGCTATCTACATTCCTTATGTCTACACTTCTCTCACTTTGCAACAATGGTTTCTGACCTCATCACCCAAATGGAACTACGTTCTCCAAACTTTCCCATGAGACAAAAAGACAATGAAATTACCAAATCTGGGGGTCTTTTCTCAGTCCTCATCTTTCTCGACTTTTGCTGCATTTGATATCACTAGCTACCTTCTCCTCCTGAACTGAATACTATAGTCTGTCTTCTCTGAGTTTTGATGAAACATCTCTCTCTTCATTTTCCTCTTACTTTTTGATAAATCCTTCATAGTCCTATTTGTTGTTTCTGCCTCCACAATATCTCTTTCATATAAATTCTTTTCTCTACTCATACTGCCACTATCTATGGTCATGCTGTCATTGCTCAACTCCTGAACTACAGGATTAATCTTTCTGCCTTGTTTTCTATTCATTCCAGCCCATCTCCACACAGCTGCCAAAGTAATTTTAAGTGCAGAGCTATGTCATATTGAAAAATATATCAGCTATTTTTATTACTTTTATTTTGATATAGAATTGCATGATCCTCTTTAGGAAAAGCTAGCTCTAAAATAAGCCAGATTAACATAGCCTCTTAAATCTAGTTTACCTATAGATTTAGTGAATAAAATGAGAAGATTTTATCATTTAGTAGTAGATAATTTAGAAGAATAAAATAATCATAAGATTATAAGGTTTCTCAAAAAGCTAAATTTCCCTTTCTAGGAGAAGTGTGTGTGCGGGGAGTTGACCAGAAATCAAGTTACCCTTTCTGGATGCTGGAGAAAGGTTAGCCAAAGGTTATTTTTCCAACCTTAGTGGATAAGGCCCTTCCCCCTCTTTTTTTTTTTTTCTTAAACTAGAGTCTAAATTCAGTAATGCAATCTTGTAAGGAAGATGGGGAATGACTGCTAACCACTGACCCCAAGTTCCTCTTTCCCAATAATTTTCTGATTACAGAAGATACTACCAGCAGGAAAGAACTTCAGGCATAAGATTAAGAAAGTCTAGGAGAAGCCACTGTCCAAAAAACATTATGTTTAAAATAAGTTTCTGTAATTTCCACATTTCTTTTTTTTATTATAAAAATCCTAGTCTGTAAATAATTCCTGCTTGCTGACCTCTGAGGAGTGAGGTGATCTGGTTTGACAGGCAAATGCTACTGTTGAAGATTAAGTCATAGATGGCTCAATAACTTTGTCCTCAGTTTCCGTTTTTATTTCAGATAATCAGTTTTAACAACTTATCTAACTTAATAAACTCCAGTGTTTCTCTATTGCTGCTAAGTTTAAACAAGCTTTTCTAGCTTCACAAGCTGGCTCCAACCTGTAGTCCCAGTTTCATTATACATCACTACTTTTCTTATATTCTATGGTTTCAACAAACTGGCCTTCTCTCAAGTCCTTGCATACTACATCCTATCTCCTTTTACTAGCCTTTGTACTGTCCAACTTCCATTCCTGGAATGCAATCCTTTCTCTACCTCATAGAATTTCTTAAGACAGTGAGAAAGCTAATTTCTCCATAAAGGCTTTTAAGATTTCTTTAAATTACCAGCATTCTCTCTCCCTAATTACCTTGTCTTGTTCTCTCTCTCTATTTATCCACCTATATATGAACTTATTTCTTCCCATCAATTCAATGCTACTTGAAAGAAGAGATTGTTTTATTTCTTTGTTTATATATTCTCAGTTTCTAATATAGTCCTTTTTCATAACAGGTACTTCAAATACTTAATTTTTCATAACTTATCTTTTTAAAGATGTGTTATAGAATGATATTATTTGCCTTCCAAAGGGAATTCCAATTTTTGAATGAATGGTCCACTATAGGGAAGAATTAAGATGTAGCTTGTGTCTTTCCATATGAATTTGAGTAAACTTTGTATCTGAATTTTATGTCTGTACATGAGCACTGTTCAGAGGAGGCAGTGGAAGGCAAGAAAAGCAGATCCTTTATGCAATCTTAAAGCTAAATGAGACTTACATCTTATAAGTCCTCTTCCTTTTTTTGCACCATGAACTTTACTTCAGCTGTAAAAATATGTGAATGTACTTGGGCATGCATTGTTAGCATCAAAAGCTGCTGGAATATAAATCTAAATTTCTTGTAATAATGATCAGTAGCTCAAATTTCCTCAAAGACAATAAGAGGATATAAACAGTTTAAAATATGGTCTGTGATAGATGAGCTGAGGGGAATGATTACATTTGTAAAAGATTCCACAACCTAAATCCATTCTTCACTTTCAATCATTACTTGAATGATGTTTTCCTTTAGGTAATTACATAACTACCACAGATTATGTTAAACATCATAGAAGTACTACTGAAGAAAGAATATATGTTTTACAATGTATTTACAAATCAAATTTTTGAGTGGGATATTTTCTGAAATGCTGAATACAGAAACAATCTGAGCAGCATGTTCAAAATAAATTATATAAGAGAAAAAAATCTTATTTTAAAATTTATTTAGTGAGTATAAGGATCAATTCACTTATTTCCCAGGATTCTGCATTTTTTTTAACACTAGCTAAGCAATTTTGTATTTCTAGAGTATCTAGGAAAACATGCAACACAAATGAACTCACTTTTATTTCATAAAGACTCCAATGATGAAATCTGTGCATTGGAATCTGTTAGAAAAAGAGTCAGAAAGATTTCATGCATGCACAATAAGACAAAACCATAAAAGAACAGGGCACACCTATAGAACAAGACTACAATTCTAAAAAAAGCGTCATGCAGTGATAAGAGAAAGAAGATACATGCCATGCAACTTGTAGCATACTCCAAACAAATTTTAACTCATAGACACAGCAATGAAAGTTGAGGGGGGGGGATCAAGATAATATTATTTATTTACTTTTTTAAAAATGTTTTTACCTCAATCATATTTTAACCCCAAAACCTATGTAACATTTTTGCCTTTTTAGGTACTAAATCATGTTGTTTATTGATAATTGTGTTTCAAAGTCTTTTTAGAAATGTATTTAATAAGTGGTTAGCCTTTTTAAATCTTTCATTTTTACTAATTTCTCCAAGTACCATTTCATAGGAGAAAATATTCAAATACTATTTCTCATATGTAAATACATCATCCATTTAACTAACTGAAACTTTTTAAAAGGATATTTTAGTGCTTTATTTTGCTAACAACTTCCTTCTTCTAGTCTGTCTTCTTTTCTTTTTATTTACAATTTTCTTTAATTGAAGTATTGTATAGAATATTTAATTCTGGTTAAAAGTTCTTCATACTTATCCTTTACTTTTGCTGTTTTCATATCACTATACATAAAATGCCTATGATATCATTGTGCAAAACAGATTGCAATTCCTTTATTATTTAATGGAAAGAGCTGCCTGAGGCTCATATAGTTTACATGATTTGTGTTAGATTCCAGGATTTGACCCTAAGTCTTCCAGACTTCAATTCAAAAACTCTGTTCAGAACATCATGTTTCCTTTCCTTCTATTTTAATACATGTAAAATAAAAAAAAAACAGGTAGAAAAATACACACACTTACATATATGTATCTAAGTATGGAAGTGTTCATGATCAGTACTCATAGAGGAAGGCCATGAAAATAATTGTAACATGAATGTCAAAAATTGAGAAGGTTGAGAAATACTATTAAGAACTTGTTAAAAGCTTCTAAGTTAAATCAATATATACTTGAGAGTTTTGTAACTTTAATAGTGGGCATGACAGAATGATGCTTTGAAAAAACAGAATGTATATCTTAGTAAGATATGAAAGTATTTAAAGAATTATAGGTTATATAAAAACTTTTATGCCTATATAGCATAAGTTCCCCTTTCAAGAGAATAAATGGGATGTTCTAGACACTATAAAACATAACAAAAAATTGTTTTTTAAATAGAAAGAAAATACCTAGCCACTGATGTGGTAACCATCTTTAAATCAGATATCTGTTCAGTTGGACCACTAACATATTAGAGCAAAAAGCAAAATCAATACCAAACTAGAAAAAGAATTAAAAGAGGAAGAAACTGCATCTTGTTGAGGCAATTTCCACCTGACTCACTTAAATTAGTGGTTGAGATTGAAAAATGAAGTGGATAAAAGAACAGACCTTACTTAACACAAACTATTGTCATTTATACAATGAAGAGTCTAGGAACTCCCTTAACAAAGAAAGTTGAGATATATGGTCATTGAGGCAATATCCATTTAGAATAGAAACATTTCTATAATCAAGAGACCATTAAATAACCATTAATCTATATGTCTAAAATAATAATAGACTAATGGCAAATTTCCTATTTCCACACAATTTCATGAGAATATGAATTCAAGAATATGAAAAGAAAATAGGCTTTTGAAAACTACGCTATATAACAGATAATATCTTCACAATAAAAAAAATTGAACATTTTAAAGATGACCCTACTGTACTTACTGTTTGTTGAATATATTAAACAATGTCACCCTAAAGACCCTTCCATCAAGGTCTCTCATTCATGTCAAAATCATAAAAGATTCTTTGAAAGATACAATAGAGTTAACTTTGGTTAATAATCCTCTGATTATTAGTAGCAAATTAGGCAAAAAAACAACTTATAAAATGTTTCTACCATTTTCATGGAAGAAGTATAGTACAGAATACTGATTTTGAGATAGATTCTTTATAGATTGTGAAGTCTTCCAGATGTTCCTGTTTGAAGATAACAATATGGCAAATTCATCAAGCCCCAGGATTTTGCAGAATCCCTTAATGGGAAGAATCATAGTTGAAGAAATTTTACTGTCCAGATAATGATATATAACTGAATGATCAACCCATAAAGTTTGTCCATCAATACAATGTTTCCTGGGAGAAAATGGAAAAGTTCATGGTGGGCATTAGCAAACTGCAATACAGATTAGTAATAAAGAATTTCAAATGAGAAGTTAACAAAGACTAATCCTGTGGAAGCTGTGTGACCAGAAAAGAAAACAGACCATGAGCATGAATTAACCTCGGCATCATGTATGCTCAACTTGTATCCATGAAATTTCAGAAATCTAAAGGATGACTTCTAGCACAATGACAATCCTACTAAGCCAGTGTAATAGCTTCTTTTAGTGCTTCCCATCAGCCTAGTGTCTTTTTTAAGACAAAGCTCAATAAGCATCTTTTATTTCCACCTCCCATTCCCCCACTTCACTAAAATTTCTGCTTTTGTTTATGATCTTTACCTTATGAACTACCTCAGTTAGGAGCCATAAGGAACTAAAAGAAAATGGTCAGGATAATCACGATCAAGAAGCAAAAGATGGAACCATCAGCAAACATTCCTTCTAGAGCACAGCACCTGGACTTTCCAACTCACTCCACTGTTCACTTGCAACTCTGCTTGGTCCATACTCCAGTGAACAAGATGGCCCCTGGTATTTCCTTGTCCTTCAAGCTTTCCATCATCCATTTTTTTTTGTCTTCTCTCATTAGATTGTATGCTCCTTCAGAAGAGGCTGCCTTTCTTTTTTTTTATTTGTATGCCCCAGAAAGTAGCATAGTGCCTAGTATATAGTAGGTCCTTAATAAATATTTATTGAATTGAAAAAATTTTCCATGCCTAGCCCTCAGATAAACCTCTTCCTTTTCTTGTGATTATTATGATTCTCGCTGTCTCTCTCCCTCTCTGTCAGTTTCTCTGTCTCTTTGTCTCTGTCTCTGTCTTTTTGTCTCTGTCTCTCTTTCTCTCCCTGTCTCTTGGTCTCTCTCTGTCTCTGTCTCTCTTTCCATCTATCTAGAGAAACAGGATGAGAACTAAAGTGAAATTTAAAGTAAGGAAATATTTCAGAAAAGCTAGTTAGTACTTGGCAAATTTACTCTCTCAGGGTCTTAGAAGAGCTAGTCAGGAAATGAGTAGGAAAAAGCCCAATCCCTTCAAGGAATTTTCTCTAAGCTCAAATTGAGTGTATTTAGGGTATAAGAGAATGACCAGAGGAAATTCAAGAAAAGGGGAGAATAAAAAAATGGAAAAGTGTATTTGGGGAATATGAAACTGACAAAGAAAATGCAAGAAAAAAGGAAGAGTAAAGGTTAAGTGTCAAAAGAGAATGGAGTTCAGAGTTCATAAATATAAGACAGAAAGGGATCATTCTGTATATGAGGAAACTGAAACATAGAAATATTAAATGATTTGCCCAAGATCATAATGATGTTGTGACAAGAAGAGACAATCAATGAAAATCAGCATATATTCTGAAAACTCAGTTTCTCTCCTCTAGTCAGTTTTACTCAGCAGCTTATCAAGTTAGTTCCAGATGACCCATTCCTAGCTACTATATTATTGTCATTGTCTTTATATTATTTTTGTTGTTATATTTATTTTAAATTTGACAGTTAATGAAAGTTTAGGGCTTGTGGGAAAAATGCCCTGAGCAAAAATAATTTTGAAAATTACAGTCCCACTGCTTGAAGCTTCTTTAATCTACAACTCTCACCTTTACCCCATTCAGAACAATTAATTATTTTCACCTTCAAGACTTGGGCTTGGAATATTATAACTGTGACTGATTTTGTGACTTAGAATACAAGTCTCCCCTTTTTAAAATAGGTGATAGAAGATCAAATTTTTTACATTGAATGTAATAATTAGATATCTTGAAAAATATTCATGTGCTTATTCCAATATAAAGGTAGATGTAAAATAAGGAGACTAGACAATATTCATAAGCAAAAGGTAATTTTAATTATAGCTAGTAATGTTGAACCTAAAGAAATTGATGCTTTTGATAATTTAAGGGCAAGTTGAACAAATTGTAAAGCCCCCTTGTTTTCAAGATCTCTAAAAACTATTTTCATTAATATAAAATAAAACTTGGTAGCACTGACTCCTATTTCCTAAATGTCCCAAATGTTATCAAAGGAAGAAAAAAATTTACCAGTGTGAAATACTACAAATGATGTATTCTGATTTCTTTTAAAAGAAGCTTTTTAAAAACTCATACAGCATTATGAGGAGACTACTTCAACATAAATGAGTAGGGAAATATTCATCTTAATCACTGAATAAGCAAAATTGTATTGAAAAGAGGTCCAGCTTCAATAACAACAGCATGAATAAAACTGAAATGTTTGGGGGATAAACATTTTGGGCTTATTAAAATTCCCATGCCATCTACTCAAATTGCAATTTAAATCATGTAAAAATAACATTACATGCATGTGAATCCAAAGAGATCCAAGAATCTACTCATTCTTGTATAGGTCAGGATGATCATGATAATGCCCATACTCTTCTAGACCTGTGTCAAGGGAAATTATTTTTATGTGAAGGATTTATTTCAAAGACTCTTCCCCCTCATCTTTACCTCTTAGCTTCCTAGTTTCCTCCAAGCCTTAGCTCAGTACTTAACATTCCCTTTTAGTCTTCATTCCTTCACCTCTTCTAGTGCTTTGCTTTTGAAATCATCTCCCATTTACACTGTATATATCTTTTATGATTATAGCTGTTTGCATATTGTCTCTTTCATCATAATGTGAGCTCTTTGAGGCTGGCAGGGACTATTTTTTGCTTTTCTTTGTATTCCTAGCACTTAGCACAGTGCCTGGTATATGGTGAGAATTAATAAATTCTTATTAACTGATTGATTTACTATTAAAATATGGGTTTCTATGAATTATTTTCAGTCCTAATTATTCATAAATTATTCCCCTCCCATCTCTGTACAATATAGAATCACACTTCCTTTAATAAAACATCTTTTTTTGATAGAATATGCTAAAAAAGGAGAAATTACTTGGCTAGAGAGTTAATTGTAGATACTAGGAACATATTTAGCAAATGCAAAAGAATATATGCTTATGTATATTTAGTTAATTATTATTGTTTATTAAAGGAAATTGAAAGAAAAGCTAAAACTATAAATCTCACACAAATTAATATCTGAATTAAATTAATCTCCTTCCAGAAAGAAGATTTCCTAAACTAATTAGACTTTAATGACATGCTGAATGTACATTTTCAGCAAGTATTTCTTTAAAACACACACACACACACACACACACACACACACACACATACACACAGAGTAAACACACAAACACATACTCCTAAAAGAGCCAAAACTAACACTACTTTAAAAATGAGCTCTAGTTCTAAAACAAAGGACTATAGCAAAATTTCTTTATATGACTCCCATTAAATTATGCCAAAGTTTCTTCATTCTGATGAATATTTGTTAAATCAGGTCAGAAAAAAACTGACCAGATCTACAGATTTGGGTGAAAAATGATTTTAGCACAACCTTGGCACACAGTAGGTATTAAATTAGTGTTAGCTGACTTTAATGATGATTATTTTACCCAATGCCCAACTAGTCTGTTTCTTTCTATACTTTGTCAATTTCACACTGCAGCAAAATAAAGTCTAGATGGCAAGTGCTGAAAAATAGATAACATCCAGTGACTGAAACATACTTATTATTCAGCAAACAAAAACCAGAAAGCAGAAACTCTGTTATAAATTCATCTCTTTTTTTTATGTGCTGTGCTACAATTGGTGAATAGTTCAATCCAAATTTTAGTGTTTGGACACTCCAGAGGGGAAAAAATCTAAAAATTTAATTGGCTAATGAATATACTCTTGAGACCATTATTAATTTGTTAGCTCACCTCCAATTTAATAGGTATAAAACAGACCTGAAATTAAATGCATACAAATCCTTGACTTGTTTACAACAAGAGGTTCTGATCTGGTGGAATGAAATAGGGAAAAAAAGAGTTCAAAGGGTACAATAAATACAACAATGCCCACGGCACTCACAGAAACAGTGAACAAAACTGAATTTTATATGGAGACTCTTAATTATCAACCCCTAGTGCGAAGAATGTACACAATGCACTTCAAACAAGAAAGATCAAGGAGTACCTACTGGCTAGACCTTGTGTAAACTTACCACATCCCTCTGTTCTCCTTCTTTTGGAGTAAGAATTACAGACAGCAAAATGGTTCCCAGATCATGATCAGGATAATGTGGGTCTTTCAGAGTTAGAGTCACATCTGTTGGTCTAGGAGATAATAATAACAACTGATATTTACACAGTGCTTTATAGTCTGTGAAATGCTTTACATATATTATTTCATTGAACCTCACATAACTGTGGGAAGTAGGGATTATAAATCTAATTTTCTTCATTTTACAAATGAAGAAACTGAGGTTCAAAAAAGGCTAGTCATTTGCTCATGATCATAAAATTATTAAGTATCATTAGTTAGGATTTGATCCTGAGTCTCCCTGATACCAAAGCATTTTATTGCTTATACACTGTCTAAATCAAAACCATGCATATTATAAAACTCACTTGGATGGAGTAAATTAAGCTTTAAGGGATATTTTCTACTCAACTTTAATAATTTAAATTTGTTATGAGTGCTAAAATACGAAGCACTTAACAAGTGCATGTTGAATTGAATCCTTGATTTAGTCATCACAATTATTCCTTCAATTTATATAGACTGCAACTCTTCCATACCACAGTAGGCAGTCTTTGAGTTACTGCAAATAAAACAATTTAATGGCCTTGTAGCCCACTCTACTAATGAGTCTCTCCAAACTTAGCTTAGATTGACCTTCAGACAACAAGCACATTGTTCATTACCAGGCCTATATTCAGTGTCTTCCAAATATGATATGACCTAAAGAACATAGGGTCACCTCTATACTATGAGTCAACAGAGCAGGTCTCCTGCTGTCTTGGATGTTCTTTATAGGAATGAGACCATATCAAAAAGGTTGTCTTACTTTGCCAGCAGCTAAATGAAGGTTTCAATGACTGCAGCCCTCCTCCTTTTTGTTTTAATAAAGTAAACTATATTTACTTTATGAAGGAATTTTTTTGGTAAGGGAACAGTTCAGTAAATGTGTTAGTAGCTGAATTGGTTGGCAGAAATATTTTATTTTCTCTTTCTTTCTTATAATTTATAAGCCTAGCAAGAAAAAATAAATGAAAAAAAAAATCAGGCAGTTTGAACTAAATGACCCCCTCAGGTTCTTTCTATTACCATGGTTTTCTTTACCCCAAATTTGTATTTTATTTCAATCAACCAGGATTTATTAAGCACCAACTGTGTGCCTTGTACTCTGCTAAACTGTGCAGATACAAAGACAAAAAATAGTTCTCTCAAAGAACTCAATATCTAATAAATAGAATATTTATAAATAAAATAAAATCAAACAGAAAAATAACACAAGACTTACAATATTTTCTGCTGCTTCTTCTTTATCCTACAATGGAATTGGGTCCCTTTTCAGATTAATATTGAACATTATCTTTAACTTTTGTGATCTATGTCTCTCTGTTATTTTTCAAGGTTTCTCATAATCATAACCTATAAGTATAGGATACTCTCATTAAAAGACCAGTACACTAGGCATAAGAGGAACCAAATTCTCTGCTTATCAGCTGAGCGAACTTAACCTAAGACATTCAACCTGTCTGAGCTTCTGATGACTGAATATGGAACTTCTCAGGAGGAAAAACCATTCCTTACATTCTACAGAGATATGGTTGGAATTCACCAATTCTATAAATTTGTCACTGATATGACACATGAGGGCAATAGATGACTCCCTGAGGAAGGATGTGAAAGGGAAAAGAGGTTAGACTGACATCCACCATTCACCATCAAGTGAAGGGGTCTCTGGAACTTGGAAAGAGGGAAGGACCAAACAAGGGAGGCACAGTAATATGGTCATCAAAATGCATTAGAGATCATTTGGAAAAGAGGAGAATGATGGCAAGTTCTTCACATAGTTCCTAAACTTGGCAAAGAGGAAAGACTTTAATTATATGAATACTTCTCTTAGAATTAAAGCTATTGTTGAACTAATTTTCTTAGTCAATGATCAAAACTTTGAAAGGTGGAAGATATTGCAAGGATTATTGGTGTGTTTATATATTCCTATTAGCAGTTCATATATTTTGGATTTTAAACCCTTATATGAGAAATTTGATAAAAAGATTTTTTTTTTGCTATTTGACTTTCTTACCCTAGAGACATTAACTTGGTACAAAAACTTTTCAAATTTATATGTAATCCAAGTCATGTAGCCTATTTTTTATAATTGCCTCTATCCCTTGATTATCCTACCCATATAATTCTAATTTTTGAAATAATGTAATCATTAATATTCAGGCTAGTTATCCATTTGGAATTTATTATAAAATATGATGTAAAAATCACAAAATAATTTCAGATGAGAAGGTAATAACCTTAAACCTTAAAAAAAGGCAAATTAAAAAACAAACTTAAATCTAGAAAGATTAAAGAGAAACAGACACACTGCTCCATTGATAATAGAATTACAAAGTTAAAGAATATTTTTGTAAAGCAATCAGTAGTACATAGTAAAAATGATACAAAAACATATTCCAGCATCCAAGAGTTCCATTGTCACAAAGTGTTATCAAAACCCAACAATAGCAAAAATACTTTCCATAAAAATGTTTATAGCAGCACTATATATAATTGCAAACTAAGGGTAAAAAATCTTAAGTTATAACTCTAGGGGAATGATTAGCTATATTATAGCACAAAGAGGTAATGTAATATTAAGTAAATAGTAATGCTAAGTAAAAGTAAACACCTATCTATATATCAGTGAAGCTTGATGAAATAAAATTTTAAAATTAGAATATACTAATGGAGAAGTAAAAGCTTATTAAAAGGAAGAGATTACATAGAACAGGGCAGGATAGCATCATACATCATGCAATTAATATAAGAAAGTATGAGGTATAAAAAGAAATTTAGAAAAAGAAACCTAGAAGAATTCATTTTGACTATACAAGATTAAAGTGAGAAATTAATGAATAAATAATTTTGATGAAAACTTAGAGTGAATGATGGAAAAAGGTTATAACACTAAAATTAATTTATTATAGTTGTCAAGTTTAGCTAGTTCCATTAATGCTCAATTAAACTTATAACAAAATATTTTTAAAGCAATGAATAATATTGGGAGGTGGTGACCATATATCAATTTACATTATATGGCAATCAAAGAAAAAGAAATGCTAGGCATAGTCAGACATGACTCCTATACAAAAGAGAGAACATATTTTAAAGTTCAGAGGTGATATAAGCATTATTGCACAGCTTAATATTGGAAAAATAAATTTGAGTAAAGTGAGATAAGAGACTTTCTAGAATGAAATTCTGGTGACAGTAGTAATTTATGTGTGTGAGAAAAGGAAATGAAGGATATATGTCAAAAAAAGAACTAAAATGGCTACATGAAATGCTCATTAAAGAATACAGATTTTAAAAGGAAATTTATAAGAAGAGGTTGAAGTGAATGTTTGAAGAAATGAATGTAAATTAATGAAATGAAATGAAGAAATAATTATAAAAAGCGTTGATGGGCCAAGAATTGGGATAAGCATTGCAGATGCAAAAATAAAAAGTGAAACTCACTGATCTCAGGGAAATCATGTTTAATTGGATTAACTGGACAATCATTGTTTAATTATTATCCATTTATTAATTGGATAAATAATTATTTAAATAAATGTTAATTGGCTGAGAAGCATAGGAGATAATATGTGGAAAGTGCTCTGTAGACCTTAAAACACTATAGAAATGTTAGTTATTCTTTTTAAAAAGAAAAGAAAAATTTAGCAAAATATAAATTTCCATCAGAAGAATATATTAAAAATTAAAAATTTCAGATATAGAAAAGATGGAAAGGCAGGGGTATTCTTAAGGATGTTGTGGAAGTGCTGGTGGCAAAGCCCCTTAAAGTGTCTCAATAGGTCTGATGACAGTGTCTGGAGTTTGGAGAGACGAAATAGGGCAAATGGAAATGCCTACTGGACAGTGGGATATAGTAGCAGTGTAGACAGCATTCTCTATCTGAGTGTAAAGAATTTAGTTGGTGATTCCCATTTCATCCAAGTAGTAAGAGCCACCCAGAGCACTAGGGGAAACATTAAATGGAGGGGAAGGCACCTGATCAGCCCAGATGAAGTGTGGATGGGAACTCTACTGGGACAAGGCTGACTAAAGACCAAAGGAGGTGAAGGAGGAGCAAAGGAAGATAGTAACCTTGATCATTGCAGATATTTCTTCAATCTGGCTGACAACTCAGATGGTTCAGATAAGGAGAAGGGGTAAAAGAAAAGGAGCTGGCTGATGAATCTGGATGTGTTGTGTAAAGGAAGGGAACTATGAACAAAGAGTGGTGGAATGGTATCAAGAGAGCTGAACCCCAATACATTAAAATCTAATAAATGCTAATGGGAATAAAGAAGGGCTATTTAGAAGAGAAAAAGTAAGAAAACACCACTGCTTGAGTTGAATAGAAAGGTAGAGAGAGAGAGAGATGACAGAAAAAGGAAGGGTAGGTTAATGAGCTTGGCTTCTTTCTAATCTGGTCAAAAAGAGAACTTTGTGAAGTTTTACAAAGTAAAAATGTGATTACTTTGAATGAGAATGTATTTATCAAGGACAAGTCAAATTCAGTTGGGGTTAAGTGACTTGCCCAAGGCTACATAACCAGGAAATGTTAAGGATCTGAAATAATATTTGAACTCAGGTCCTGATGTCAGGGCTGGTGATCTATCCACTATACCACCTAGTTGCCCCCAATATTTGATTTTCAAAAGCAAAGTATCTGTAGTGGAGAACTCTAGGGCTCTGCCTTTAGTTCTATTCTGGTCAAAACATTTCCCACCTAGACAAGTTTATATTTGTGATATTAATTTTCTGAACCCAAATGTAAGATTACATTTATCCATATTAGAAATTACCTAATTCAATTCATCTCAGTGTTTTAGCCAGGTAAAATATTTTTAGATGATCTGAATATCTGCTGAAAAAAAATCTGAAAAGCAAAGATTACTTGTCTTTTTCTTCTTTTTGAAGAAACATCCCCCAGTGTTTAGCACAGTGCCTGGATCATGGTAGAAATTTAATATCTATTGATTTATTATTGGTTATAGTTAAAAGGGATAATCAATCTGTTGGATTACAGAATTAGCATCCTAAAGGATTATTGTTAGGTTAGAATTGCAGGCTAAAGTTGCCTAAATTAAATTTAAAAATGCATGCAAGGTCATGTACTTGGATTCCAAAAATTCATTGAACAGAAACAGAGGGGAGGGACACAACTTTAAAGCCGGTAATGTGAAAAAGACCTAGGTGGGGAAGAGGGGAAATTGGTGATAGGTGACTGGGTCAACTATGAATTTTGTTCATGTGTACGATTCTAACTCAAGCAGTGTGAGAGAACTCAAGTAAAGTCAAATATTACCAAGGAGAACATATTATGACATCTTTGCTTATTTGTTATATTTGTTATATTTTTTAAATATCTAAGCATACTAGGAAGCTATCTTGCCAAGTTATTTATGTATGTAAGATAAGAAGCCCTATCAAGTCAAATATGTAGAGGTTACCATATTAGATATATCCTGTAACACTACATATCAGCTGAGCCACCCCTCCACCCCCCATTTTTAGCCTCTCAACCAACTGGATTTGCCCAAAAGGTCTTAAGCCAGAGCTATCAAAAGCAAGACTCCCAAATCAGATTGAAATGTGTCTGGAAAATATTTAATGAAATAAATAAAAATATAATCCAACATAGATAATGTTAATTTGTGGTTTTCTAAATCAATATACAGCAGCAGGGATCCATTTCTACTTGAGTTTTATTAGGAAGCTCACTAATCAGAAGTATACCTTCCTCTGTGATAAAGATCACAGAGATCAAGTTACTCTATGCACTGTTCTTTCCAAAGATACTCTCACTTGGATTATTGCAATATCCTCTTAATTGCCCTGCCTCTGCTCTCTCCCTTCATAGTAGCCAAGTTGGAATTCCTAAATCACATATGGCACTATGTTACTCCAGAACTCCAACTTCTTCAATTGCTTCCTGTGCATCTAGGATAAAATACAAAATCCATGTTTTGGCATTTAAAACCATACACAATCTGGCTCCCACCTATTTTTCCAGTTTTATTTCATATTACTTCTCTTGTAATTTCATATTATTACTCTCTGTATCCATCAAACTGGCTTACTACTTGTGCCCAGGACATATGTTACCTTCTGCTACTATACCTTTATATAAGTGGTCTTGCATATTTAAAATGCAGACCTTCAATATGCTAAGTGATTAATAGACTCTTTTTGAATTAAACCAAACCTCTCCTAATACCTAGTGCTTTAATAAATGTTTGTTCAAGTATTTCCAAACTCCATGTTTATAGTCAAGATTATCTACATGAAAATACTCAAGAGATCTATAATTTTTGATAGTGTGATGAATTCCCAGTGTGGTAAATCCCTCAAGAGATACAGATTATAACCATCTGTGATTTAATAAATAAGTGCTAAGAAGCTGTCTGAGGTTTATAAAAGTTGAGTAACTTTTCCAGCTCATACTGGTTTTGTCCCCAATTTTTTTTATTTCAAGCACAGTCTTCATATAAATATGTGTTCAATGTTAGATTCAGATGACTCATATCTATATAGAATCTAATAGTGGATAATCAGAAATGTTTTTAAGAAAACATAACATTTTATATTTATAGTTTGAAAAAGAATATGGCAAAAGAAAGATTCTCCTTACAATCCTCTCCTCTTCCCAAAATACTAATAGTTGTGAATGGCAATATCATCCTTTTAGCCAGCCAGATTTACAACTTTGGAGCGGTTTCAGAACTAGATCCCCTAATTCCAAATTCCTTGCCCTTCCCACTATACTTCAGTCTTCCACTTCCTTCAATAAGCCTTCAGTTGTCCTTAACTCTTCCCTATCCTAGGATCATATCAAAAGAGACCTGAATTATCTGGTTCAAAGACCTCATTTTAAGGATGAGGAAACCTAAGCCACAATAATTAAGTGACCGGTTAAGATCACAAAGGCAATGTATGGCAGAGCTGGGACTTGAAATCCTATTTTTGGACTCTGAGTCAAATGCTCATTTCCATTATCCTTTCCTGTATACCACTAGGAATAAATAGAAGGTGCCCTAAATTCAATATAACAATAGCACCAAATATTTAGCCCCCAGGGAGAGGGAGAGAAGACAGTATCACAGAATGTTTAAACTGGAAGGGAATTGAGAGATCAAGTTATATGTGCTCAAGGATGTGTAGCTACTTAATATCAAAGAAATGGCTTTGGTTTAGTCCTCCCAGATTAGGGCTCTGTCCACAGTTCTGCTTACATTCACTATCACTGCCCTATCAGACTAAGTGGGAGCCTTGAAATCATTCTTATTCCAAAGGAATTGATATTGAATTATTTCCATGTTGGACTGAATCTCAAAGAGGAAGAAGGAGCAATGGACTGCAATCTGGAAGACTGGAGCTTAAATTCTGACATCTATTAATTAGCTCATGACTATGGACAAGAACTTACTCTCCAAGTCTTAGAACCAACTATTATTTTAAAGATTAGCAAACTGAGGCTTATAATGATTAAATAATAAATTAAAAGTTACATGGACTCTGACTTGATTCCAAGATCTAATGTTCTTTCAAACTCTCTAAAATATATCTAAATTACTTATGGATGAAAACTTTGAAGTTCCTTGTCATATTAACACAGGAATTAATTATAGGAGCTTCAATTGGACTGTTTACCTGAAAATAAACAGACCCAATTGCCCCATCCTATTAAACATTCCAGAAATCTACTTCTCCCAGAGAATATGTAGCTAAATCATTTTTGACACTTCTGGGACTCTGATATACTCCTGAGTATTGATTTTCAACTCCAAATATCTGTGGTCTCAGTCGTGATCACTTTTAAGGATGATCTACCTTGGTGACCCCCTTCACCAGCCCCAAAAGCTTGAAGATCTGAAGAAAATTCCATAGTCAATGCTTGGGCTAGCTCTCTGAAGACCCGAGGCTACAGAAGTCTTGACAAATAAAAGGGGTCAGAAAAGCAGAATGCAAGACTAATGTAATTCTATAACTGAGCAAAATTTAGTTTATTCATATGTGAAATAGTGATCATAATACCATATTTGTACTATTTTGTACATATTTGTACCTGACAGAACTCTTGTGAGATAATATATTTATAATGCTTTTAATTATGTGTGCTACAATACAAATCCAGGTTATTTGCTAATTATTATTACTTTCCTCAGTGAAACAAGCATAGTGCTCTGTGTGGAGAGAAGATTTTATTGGAATATTTTATAGCCACCTGCATGTTTCAACAGGACCTTTTTCCAGGTTTCCAAACTCTAGGATCCAGTTTGATCCACACAGGACAAGTTAGTCAGTGTAGGGGCAGATATTTGACATAGAATGAAGAGAACCAAAACAGAAATTTTTTGAGTGGGTTGGACTAGATAATCTCTGAGATCATTTCCAGGTTTTAATCTATGAGCCTTTATTAATTGTCTCATTTGTCTTTAGTATCTGTGCAATGTATGAGATATAGGTTCTTTTTTATGGGGAAACTGACTTCTAGAGAACTAATACAAGATTAAACTATGAATCAAATCTAGACACCAGATTTCCTAATACCTAGTCCTAGACTGTCTCTTTTGCTAAGAAACTGAGCCTCGAAGGGTTTTTCTTTTGAAACTTTAGGAAAATAAAGTGAGTCATTTAACAAATATTTATTAAGTACATACTATGTGTCTAGCACTGTGCTAAGTGTTGGAGACGTGAAGGCAAAAAGATAGCCCCTGCCCTCAAGGAGTTTACAATTTAATGGAGGGGGGGATAACACATTAAAGGAGCTCAAATTAAAGTGGGGGGAGGGAAAGTAGGAAGACCAGAGGAGTAAAACTGAATGGGAAATGATGAGATGGCTACCCTGGGTGCCCTCTTTAAATGGAGGATGTGGGAAGAGTTCTCCATTGTGTACCTTCTACCTGTTTGAGAGTGAGGACCCCAGGGAAAAAGATTACTGAGGAGGTAAGAATTTCAGAGTTGACATGATCTAGCAGATGATGAGGTTCTGGAGAGCAGAATGAAATCTACAGTACTGAACAGAAAAGAAATCTGGGATTCTTCCCTTGTACAACTCTGTATACCAGCAAAGGCCAATGGGAAGGCAAAGAGAAGCAGAGAAGCAAAAAGAATTAATTACCTGGCCTTGAGAAAAGGAGGGCAAAAAATGAAAATAAATTCTAGGAACTGGCTCTCTTCTTTATGAAGAATTCAAAGGAAAACTCACCAGTATGAGAGAAATATTTAGTTTGGACATGATGGAAAATGCTAACTTCCTTCCAATAGATTTAAACTACACCTGTTTCTTCACTGCAGCTTAGCAATAGCCTGAGAGATTTCAGATATTGGGATTGACTCCCAGCTTAATCCTGGGAGAAAATCACTCAGTTTATTTCAATATATAAATGCCTATTATGTGGAAAATATTGTGTGAGGCACTAAAAACTGTTCAAAAAAAGCTGACATTCTAATGAGGAAATGACCCTTAGTTGTATATAATCATTTGTCCAGTTCCATTGATTCTACCACCATAAATATTTGTACATTTGTTCCTTTCCCTCCACTCACATGGTTACCATCTTAGTCCATACTGACCCTTAGGACCTCTATGAAAATAACCCACTGACTTACAAATCTCTTCCAAACTCTACAATCCATCTTCACAGTTAGTAGTCCAAATCAGTATTCCTAAAATCCAGATTTGACCATCCTACTTCCTGTTCAAGAGACTCCAGTGATTTCTTATTGCCTCCTGGATAAATACAAAAATCTTGCATTTGGCATTTAAAGCCCTTTAAAATTTCACTACTGCCTCCATTTCCAGGGAGATTACCATTGCTTCCTTTCATATACTCTTTGTTCTGGCAAAAGTAATTGCTATATTCTCTTAATAGATGATGTCAAATGCAAAGAGAAACACAGACTATACATAAAGTTCCTTGGGGATTTATATATTAACTTAGAAAGCAATATTTTAATATTATCTATGTTTTGTTTTATTTTTATTTATTTTGTTAAATTGTTATCAATTTAATTTTAATCTGGTTTAGACCAATGATTCTTAAAACATTTGTTCTCAGTATTTTATACTATTAAAAATTTTGGAGGATCTGTCCAAAGAGTTATATGGATTATACTTATACTTACCATATTGGAACTAAAAATGAATCTTAAATTTGTAGATCCCCTGAAAGGGTTTTAGAACCCCCCCAGCATTCTCTGGACCACACTTTGGGAACCACTGGTTTAGACTATAGTTGGGAATATGGTGGACTATAAATTTGACACCTTTGGTGTACATCATACTATATCTTCTTCCTCAGAGTTTCTACACATATTACCCCACTCCCTTCCACCCCATCTCAAACATACATAAGGTATGAGATACTCTCCATGCTCTTTTCTATCTCTTGGAACTCTGTCTCTATCTAAGGCTCAACTAAAATGCCACCTTCTACACAGCAGGTCCAAGCTGATTCACTTCTCAAGTCACTAAAGGCTTGCTTCCACCAAAATTATATTGTTTTTATGTTACTTATTTTTGCATTTACTTATGTGTTGTACATGTTATCTCCTCAGCAATATGATATAAATTCTTCAAGGGATGTGAAAGTTTCTCGCTTGTCTTTGCATCTCTAATAACAAACATATTTATTGGAATATAGTAGAGACTTAATAAATGAATGAAAAAGAGAAGCAAAGTAAGAAAATCAAAATCAATAAACTAACAGGTTTTTTTTCTCCTTCTGCACTTACATTTTCCCTTTAGAGATTTTTTCAATTGTTAAGGTTTTAGGGAATAGAAAAGATATTTATGCTTTAGTATGAGTCAAAATAGCTAAATATCCTATAGAGAAGAGAATGATTTGAACATGAGAAAATGCCTGAAATTCTAGTTCCTTTTGAATTCAATCATCATGATCGTGTGCTACGTATATCTTAGCTACAAATTATGGAAAATTAGTTATGAAGATGACTTTTATGGCTGCAAATGGTTGAGTATATTTCACTGTATTCTTTTGGCTTGTATTTGTATTTATTCATCAAACAAGTGAATTTCTGGTCTTGACTCACAGATGGGACACACAGAAAACCACAGGATAAAGTCTTGAGAAAGTTTACCTAAGTGAAATCTTGTCTTCCACCCCATATGTGAATATATGTATATATTTCTGTTTTTATGTTTTTCTGAATCTTATCTTTGCCTTCATCCATATTAATTGTTATCTTATTCAGTTCTGCTCAATGGGATTGGTTATGGGATCTTGGTTCTGACATTTATTGTAAGAGCTATAGCCTTCCTAACTTAGTGTCTTCTTTACATTTGATAAACACACCATTTATACCTCTATATGTTACCAATGTTAAATGGCAGAGGGTCCAAGCAAGGCTACTATACTCAAGACCTTGATCCATGAAGCCATTAATGAGACACTGGTAGGAAAAGCCCATTTGGACTGCTGCTTAGCACTTATGTGACTTAGCTCTTATGGCAAGTGGTTAGCTTCTCTGAGTTATGATTTCCTCAAGTGTGAAATGAAGGATTTGAACAAAATAACCTCTGTGGTGTTTTTCAGGCTATGATTCTGGAATCCTATGAAGAAGTGACATAGTAGGGAGCTCAGGAGACTTGGAGACTATCTATCACTTTACAGATGAGGAAACTGAGGCCCAAGGAATTAAGTGACTTGCATGAGGTGATATATGTTTCAAGTGGCAGTAGAGAAATTCAGTCAGCCAATAAGCATTTATTAAATACCTACTATGTGCCAGACATTGAGAACATGACAAATATGACAAAATGAAAAAAAGACAAAAGATATTATTTGTCTTCAGGGAATTCACAATACAGGATAAATAGAATAATCAATAACTAAAATTAAGAGGGGATGGGAAAACTTTCTTTAGAGTTTTAATTGGACCTTAGAGAAAGCTAGGGAAGTCAAGACAGAGATGAGAAAGAGAGTATTCCAAGCATGGAGAAACAAGCCTCTTGTTCATGGAATAATAGAGAGACCAGTATCACTAGATACAGGGCATGGCAGGGAGTGATATATCAGAAGACTGGAAAGTAGGAAGGGGATAAATTGCAAAGAATTTTGAACATCAAGCAGAGGATTTTGTATTTGATCCTGGAGGTAACAGGGGAAATCATTCAGGAGGCTGGATTGGACTGCTTCTAGGGACAAATACAAAATGCTCTGTTTGGTATTCAAAGTCTTTTATAACCTACTCTCCTCCTACTTTTCCATTCTTCTTATACCTTTTTTCCTGACACTAGCTTCCTAGCCATTCCAGGAAAAAGACACTTCATTTCTCAGTTCTGAGCATTTTCTCAAACTGTACCCCCATGCCTAGAATGCTCTCCCTTCTCAATTATACCTTCTGATTTCCTTCAAGTCCCCATCCAAAATCCCACCTCCTACAGGTAGCCTTCCTGAATCCTTATTCATTCCAGAATTTTCCTTTTTAAATATTTCCTTTTCATTTTATAGATAGCTTGCTTTATATATATTTGTATTTGTCTCCTCCATTAGATTAGGCTTCTTGAGGACAGGGACTGTCTTTTGCCTTTTTTTATATCCTGAGCACTAATGTCTGGTGCATAATAGGTACTTAATAAATATTTGCTGAATTGAGATATTTGAGACAGCCAGACCCACCAACAGACAATTGCAATAATCCAGGGGTGATAACTTGCACTAGGGTGATGGCAGAATCACAGAAGGCGTTTTTTTTGAGAAATGTTGAAAATCAATAGGCCTTGACAACAGATTAGATATGGGAAGATGAAAAATAGTGAGGAATTAAGGCTGACACTTAACATGAGCCTCAGGGATTGGGAGAATGGTGACATCATGACAGTAATGAAAATGTTTGGAGGGGGGAAGGGATAAGGGGAAAGAAAATTAGTTTACTTTGGACATATTTAGTATAAAATATCTACTGGACATCCAGTTTGGGATGCAAGATTAAAAGTCAACAGAGCAATTAGGGCTGAATAGATAGAGTTGAGAACAGTCAGCATAAAGATGTTAATTAAACCCATGGGAACAAATAAGATCAGGTGAAGTAGAACAGAATAGAGAAGAGAAGAGGACCCAGGCAGAATCCTGAAGGACAGCTATGGTTAGAGGGCATGAGCTAGATGAGGATCCAGCAAAGGAGACAGAGAAGGAACAATCAGATAGGTAGGAGGAGAACCAGAAGTGAGTGGAGTCCTGAAAAACCAGAAAGAAAAAAGAAAATGATCAACAGTGTCAAAGACAGCAGGAGTCAAGGAGAATGAAGATTGAGAAAAAAAAACACTGGATTTCACAAGGAGGGAATTTTGGAGAGAGAAATTTCAGTGGAATTATGAGGCAGAAAGCTGGATTTTAGAGTTAAGATGAGAATGTGTGAGGAAAGAAGGTGAAGGAACCTAATGTAGATGAACTTCTCAAGAAATTTAGCCAGAAGACATAGCATGTCATAGGTAGCATGACATGGGGAAGGGAAGAAGCATCAGGTTAGGTTTCCTGAGGTAAGGAGAGACATGGGCAAGTTTGTAGGTACTAAGGGAGGAGTCAGTAGAGAGGAAGAAGGTAAGGAATGGGATTGCATCGTAAGTAGAGGGGATTTGCCTTGGCAAGGAATAAGATCACCTCTTTCTATGAGGATTTGAAGTGAAGTCTTCTGACTCCTGCAAGAGACGGTATTTAGTCTCCCTCCAGTTTTTCTAAAAGTCCATGCATATTTCCAGGTATTCTCCCAAGAGCAGTGTGCATATCAGTGTGCTCTATGACAATTCTTTATTCTGATTTAAGAATGAGGCAAAGCTTGTTTTTCTTTTCTTTTTTTTTCTCATTTTTTCCTCTTTTGATCTGAATGTTTTTTGTTTAGCATGATGAATATGGAAATATGTTCAAAAGAATTGCACAAATTTAACCTATGTCAGATTGCCTGCTGTTTTGAGGAGGGAGAAGGGAATGGGAGAAGAGAGAGGAGAGGGAGAAAAATTTGGAACACAAGATTTTGGGAAGGTGAATGTTGAAAGCTATCTTTGCATATATTTGAAAAAAAAAAGAATGATGCAAAGTACTGTATGCCTTCTCAATGAAGGGGGAGGAAAGGGAAAGATTTTGGAACTAAGAATTTTTTAAAATGAAGGCTAAAATAGTTTTTTACATGCAATGGGGAAAAATAAAATGCTAAGTTTAAAACAAAAATCAAAAATACTGCAAGGAGCAAGTAGAAGCCAGCAATTAAACATGTTGTCCAATGCCACATGACAATTCAGGTTTTAGGCTGTGTACATGTTTAATTTTAGAGGAGAAAATTAACATAGAGGACATAAAAAAGACTGGATCAAAGATTCATCTTCTTTTTATAGAGGGGAAAATTATCAATGCCCAACAATGATTTGTTGAGTATTTTTCTTAGACCTAGCATTGATTTAATGCAAAATATTCAACAGATAATTGAACACTGTTAAGGGACTGGGTGGTGGGGATGATGGGGAGGTTTACTAAGTTTTGTTAAATGACCGTTCTTTGTTGGGTTAACTCTGTGTCAGAAAGTTGCGTGTGAGAGAGAGGAAAACGACATTACTTTGGTTGAGGGGAGGAGGATAGAGAGAATTAGATAGCTAGCATCTGGGCAAAATGTGACCAGTCTACATAGAATAGGATTCTTATTTGTATAATGGATGAGTTTGGAATCTTAGTGAAACCTTATGGACCCTTCTTAAAATAATGCTTTTACTTTTTAAAATTTTTTTTCAGTTCCTCTATCTTTATCTTATCTTTATCTTTCCTCATTCAAAACATTTTTTTATATTTGTTTTTTAAATTTTTTTGAGTTCTGGGTTCTGTCCTTTATCTCCATACACAATTAAGAAACTGTGAGATTATGTAAAATATTTCCATAAAAGTCAAGTTGTGGGGAAAAAAGCATAGATCTCTCATCCTAATGAAAATAAAAATCCCTCAAGAAAAATTAAGGGGCGGGGAGAGAGAGAGAGAGAGAGAGAGAGAGAGAGAGAGAGAGAGAGAGAGAGAGAGAGAGAGAGAACGCATGCTTCAATCTGTATTCAGCCACAATCAGTTCCTTTTCTGGGTATGGATAGGATTTTTCATAACAAATCCTTCAGAATAATCATGGATGATTGTACTATTGAGAATAGCAAAGTCATTCACAGCTGGTCATCCTGTAACATTGCTATTACTTTGTATACAGTATATTTTACTTTGCTTGAGTTCATGGAGGACTTTTCCAGGTTTGTTTGTTTGTTTGTTTTTTCCTGAGAGCATCTTGTTTTATCATTTCCCATAGAATAATAACACAAGATAATGTTTTCAAACACATAAAACAAAATAGTATTACAAAGAAAACCAATTATATTTTTATAAAAGATTGTGGAGTCTACATTAAGAACCTCACACTTAAATGATTTACAAAGGTGGCATGGTGACTGATATCCTGAGGATGGATGATGCTATTCTTATGGATATCAGAAAGGAGGGAAAATCCAGGGAATAATAAGTTTAGCTGGATCAGTGACTCAAATCTTATTTTTGGAATCAGAAGAAATTGAGAAATTGGTAAGGGAGAAAGCCTTGAGGCCAAAGATGAAGGGCTCCTGAATCTAGTCTAAAAAGGAAATGATACTTTAGAAAGTTCATGTAGTTCACCAATACTTGAGGCTTAATAAATACTTGTTCAATCTATCTAGTTATCTATCTATTCATCTTTTATCACCATCTTTTGTATGGATCTTATGAAAACTGAAAAATAGTTTCAAAGTTTCAAATAAAATACAAATTATTGATCAGTGACCAATAGTTATATTTGATAGCAAAGATTTCCCAAACTGTTGGTCATGAGTAGAATTTTTAGCTATAATTTAATATAGATTTAATTTCTATAGACAGTCAGCTGATCTATCTGAGCAAAATGCAATAAAGAGTTCTATGTCAATGAAATGGAACACCTGCTTTAAAATTAAAAAGAAATGATGGTTCTTGATCTTGTGGAACTGACAGTTTAGTGTGGGATTGGCTGAATGGAAAATAATTACAGCACACAAAAACCCCAAGTATGTTAGAGCAGTGTGAAATGCCATTTGCTATATATGATACATCTGGTTATGAACCAAGATCATGAACTAAGCCCGTTCACTTTTTGCAAATGAAAATTATGAACTGAGAACTAGAATGGGCTTCACAAAATTATTCTGCTTTTATTGGCCATCAAGTTGTAATTATATCATTCAAAATCGACGCATTTATAACAGGTCTCTAATTTTGGCCTTGGAGAATTTCATACATATATTTTCCTTGCATTTATAAGATCTCCAGAAAGTTAGTGTTTAATAAATATTTTTTGACTAACTAAAGAAAATTTGACTAACTAAAGAAAACTAGTCTACCACTCTGGGAGCATATTCAAGTTTCTAGCATCTCACAATCAGGAATTTTGTGTCTATCCAACCTAATTCTTCTCTTTTTAAAAGAAAGGGCAATTCTTCTGTCCATAAGACCCCAGAAGTTATTCAGTTCAATCTCTATATCACATGAGTGAGACAAATGAAGTCCAGAGAAATTAAGTGATTTGTACAAAGTCGCACAGGCAAGTCGCAGAGGCAGAATTTTAACCTATACCTTCTGACTCCCAATCCATTAATTCTTTCCATTGTATCACACATACTTAATGATTGGCCTATCACTATGCACATTCATTTCTCTT
Source organism: Myrmecobius fasciatus (assembly GCA_023553655.1). Taxonomy (NCBI): domain Eukaryota; kingdom Metazoa; phylum Chordata; class Mammalia; order Dasyuromorphia; family Myrmecobiidae; genus Myrmecobius; species Myrmecobius fasciatus. The sequence goes on from JAJPUD010013783.1 coordinate 35,975, forward strand.
GTTGAGATCATGTAACACACATATAAAGTCATACCCCATTCTCCATATAAGTCTTTGACTAGATTTGGAATCTTTCACCTCATGATGTCTTGGTGTCCTTTATAAGCTATTTCTTCTAGGAGTTGGCTTTGTTCTTGCTAATACTCTTGGCGAATGACAGTTGTGGGGCTCATTTTCTATTGAGAAAACTCTCTCATTTCAATCTCTTGTTTGCACTGACTTCTGATTACTTCCTACCAGTGGACTATGTTGATACTATTCCACTATACCTGCGCTAAGTCATCCCTTTAGCTACTTTCCTTAATAATAACTGAACTCCTTAAAACTTAAAGACTATTTAACCCAACTTGCTAATTTTACAGAGGAGAAAACTAAGGCCTAGAGATTTTATATGACTTTTAAGTCCATGAGTAGTAAGTGGTAGAAGCAGGTTCTGAACCCAGGTCTCCTACATCCAAATCCAGTGGTTCTTAGTGAACTGCTTGCTGCCATTCTCTTATTCTACCCCCATCTTCCTCTGATTTCTTCCTTGCACTCACTGCTGAGCCTTTCCAGCTTCCTTGTCTCAGTAGGTTTGTCTAATCTCTGGATCTCTGATCTGGCATATTTCAGTACTGTACTTAAATGTCAAAAGTACTTTGAAAGATGCAACACAAATTTACAGATGTAAGTACCAATAAGTCTCTGTATAAAATCCCTTTATAAAGAAGCTGGCAATGACTTCTATGTTAAACTTTTGTGAACTTTAAGTGGTAGAAAGATTTAATTGAAGCAAAATTTACAAGTATTTTCTTTTTAAAAAATTATTTTTATTTTGAATTTAAATGTCAATGGAATGGATATTTGTATTTACATAGTCAAATAATTTTAAAAAATGAAAACTATAGACCTCTATAGCATATGTGTATACACATTTGTGTGCATATATATTTTTCTTTTTATGTGTATAATGAGATCAATTTATAGTTTTAGATACCATCCTGTTTATCTAATCTTCTTTCTATTCTTTCTCTTCATTAAAAAAGTTTCCTTGATGTCCGTTGTTCTTTCTTTCTTTGTTACTCTATCAAAATCTCTCCTTGCCCTCCAATGGGAAAAATGAAAGAAAAGAAAAACAAAGTCTAAAAAAAATAAACATAGTCAAACAAAAAAGAATTTCATATACAGCTCACATTTGCTGTGTATGAAAATATGTCTCATTCTGTTTCTTAAATCCATCACTTCTCTGTCATGAAATTGGTAGCAAGAAGTTTCAGTTTCTAAACTACAAGTATAACGGTGAAACACAGTTGTGCTGTTTAATGGTTTTCAGTGATAGAGATGACTATAACAGAACTGTACCTTTTTAACTCCAATAATGTGAGATCCAAAAAAGCTGACCCCATAAAATCATCCTGTAGTCCAAAGTCATAATCAAAGACCTGCAATAAAAAAAGATATACTGCATTATTATGTGTTATTCTAGAAGCAAAGGAGAGTCTTTGAGTGAAAACTCCTTAATTGGGAAAAAATGAGCAAATAATCTATATCACTCACTACAACTCTGATATTCTGAATTCTGAAATAATCTGAGATATATTTAGTTATTTTGAGGGATGCCAAATCCCTTCTTTATCACCATCTTATAAGTTCTTTTCCTTTCATTTAAAGAATGCATACTGTACAATACTTTAATGAGTAGAGTTTTCCCCAAATTGAACAGTGATGATATATCATAAAAGCTGAGGAACATAGGTCTCTACTGGACAGTTTCCAGAGGAGTTTCCTCTTCTATCCTCCATTTAAGTAGAGGTGTTGGGAATGGAAAAGTATAATTACATATCAATATGTTAGTATGAAATTCAGCAAGTCTTTTCTCTAAATAGGGCTCTTGTCAGGATAAAATACTATAATGAGTTCAATTTTCCCATATTTTAAAGTACATTTAGGTTCCATCCTTTAGGATGGCAGGGGCAAAGGTGAAATAAACACACACAAATATGAGAAAATTGAGCTATTATATGTGAAGGCACTATGAAAAGTTTTTTTTTTAAAGCAGAGTAAAAATGTGAGATTGTAGCAGTGTTATCAATAATAAAATGTAAACAAAAATAAAAGAGACTGTGGATTTGCTACATGGGCATACCTTTATCTTTCTCCTTGCATAGAAAAATTATTTTTAAGATATTTGCTCAAAATACAGCCACACATCACTTCACAAATATCACTTTTTTAAGCCTACTATGTTACTCTAACATATACTTTAATCATTCAGTAAGTCCCAATATGTCAAAATGTGATTAGAATTTAGATGTTTTTAAATCTATAATTTTGTCTCACTTTCCATAAAATATTCCAGCATAGCAAAAAAGTGACTGCCAGAAGTTACGAAATTTTTTATGTGATGATTCTGTTATTTCAAAAAAGAGTTGAAGTATCAGGGAAAATTTTTAATTCCTCTCTGACATTATGTGCCATTTCTATTAGTGGCCATTATCAGTAGTACCTGATAAGGGTAGCAAAAACTAAATTACGAGCATTGAAAACTGATTAAAGAAGCACCATTCAATATTCCACAAAGCTTTCCTATATAAGACAAATTTATTTATTAAGGAAACAAACATAGATGCGTAAGTGAATAAAACAATTATTAAGCATTTATTAAGTGCAAAGCACTGTGGAAGACACTGGAAAATTAAAAAGAAAATTCCTGCTCTTAAGAAGCTCACATTCTAATGGGTGAGACAAAATACATTCTATCTGCAAGTCAGATAGAAAGATGAAGGATTACTAGGATGTTGCAGCAATGAAAATGCCACTTCATCAATGCCATTTTCAATGAGATTGAACTATTTCTGGTTCTCACACTGACCCATGAGCCAAGGATCTTGGTCATAGCAATTTTTTTTTGTGGCCTTCAGTAGATGTAGCAATATCACCTAGAGAAGCAATTGCAAGACTGCATCCTCATAGGGGGTTGCTTCCCAGGACGATGGCTATGGGTGGTGAGCTGAAAATATTGCTATCACCAAACCTTTTGATTTGAGGGTTTTGGGCTGTCTCCATAAAGGTCTATGAGGAGATGGTAATAAAGATCATAATGATGGTTTGATTTATTGGCAAAGGCTGTTTCTTGTCTCTTCCTCAAGGAACTTTAAGGCAGTTGAGATACAATGGATAGAAGGCAGGGTTCTAGAGTCATAAAGATTTGAGTTTAAATTCAGTCTCAAACACTTGCTAATTGTATGATCTAGAACAAATCAGTTTTTTTTCTTGTTTGGCTCAGTTTCCTCAATTGCAAACTGGGAATAAATCAATTAATTTTTATTAAGCACTTACTATGAACCAGGCACTGTGCTAAGTATTGGAGATATTCTTAAGAAAAAGAAAAAAAAAGTCTTTGCACTTAAGGAATTTGCAATATAATTGGGGAGACAAAACACAAAAGAAAACTGAAAGTAGGGGCACCATGAGTTACCTTGTATGACCTGATGAAATTAGAATCATGCAGAGTGGCTGAGGGAAAATGACATTATAGAATAATAATAGCATCTATCTTGCACGGTATGAAATGAAATAATATTAGCATTTTGTTAATATATTAGCAAAACATTACCTTAGTATAGTGCCTGGCACATAGTAGGCATTATATAAATACATCTTCCCTTCTCTACTTCCCCTTACCTCATCTATGAGCATCCAGTTGGAATGACATATAAAACTTCTTAGATATGTATTCCCCTATTTCTAATTTAATCAAGTATGCCCTTACCTATAGAAAAAAAATTAGTTCCATTTTATTGCCTAATTTCTTAGATGAATTAAATCCTTCTGAATGTTTGGAACAATGTGTAAATAAAAACACATTTTTACAAAATTAAAAAAAATCTCCTTTATAATCTTCAACTAAAAAAGCTCTGAGAGAATGAGTTGGAATAAGGGAAGAAATAGCCCTTATTTTAACCATTGATTTTTATCAATGCATACTATTACCAAAGGGTGAGTGGGGTATGAGGAGATCCATATATTCTTCAACATTAGTGGGAAAATAACTTAATGTAGGTGGTGATTATTATAGTTTGATAGGAAATTCCCATTTATTCTATATTATAATTTTTGTTTAGAAAACCTAATACAATATGACACACATTGAAACAAAGAAAAAAAACTAAAGGTGAATTCTGTGCAGAACATTGTACTAGTCTCTGGGAGAGAACCAATTATACAGCAGCCCAAGTCCTCAATTTGTACTCTATTTCTACTAGTAGGGGTAGGCTGGAAATGCGGTGATGTGTGGAGGAAAAAATAAAAACAGTCAATAAAAAACATTTAGAAAATAGCTATTGTGTATTGGTGGGCAGCCAGAAGATGCATGGAGTATGAGGCCTGGAACCAGAAAACTGATCTTCCTAAGTTCAAATATGACCTCACACACTTACTAACAGTATGAATCTGGACAAGTCACTTAACCCTGTTTGCCTCAATTTTCTCATCTGTAAAATGAGCTGAAGAAGGAAATGGCAAATCACTTCAGTATCTTTGCCAAGAAGACCCCACAAGGGATTATGAAGAGTGAAACAAGGATGAAATGACTAAACAACAAATGAATCAATGGGCAGCTAGATGGTTCAGAGGAAATAGAATATAGGGTTGAATTGGGAAGTTCAGATTCTTGAATTGGGAAGATCAGAGTTCAAATTCAGCTTCAGACAATTACTAGCTGTGTGTGGGCAAGTCACTTAACCTTCATTTTCCCCAATCCATGGAAGAAGAAAATAGCACACCATTTCAATATCTTTGCCAAGAAAATCCCATGAATGATGACCATGGACAATGATCCATGGGGTCATAAGGAGTTGGTTATGACTGAAAGACTGAATAATTCCTTCTCTCCAGGAGCTCACAATCTAATGTGGGAGATGGCACACAAACAACTAAGTATGAACATATTACAAATTAGAAATAAGCAACAGGGGGGATGTACTAGAATTAAAAAGAAGAGTTCAGAAAAGATTTCTTGTAGAATATGGAATTTTACATGAGACTTGAATGAAAGCAGGAAAGCCAGGAGGCAGAGAGAAGGAAGAAGAGTGTATATATCTTAAACTTGACTGTACAGACATATATATGTATACACACATATAACATATTAATATGGAATATGTATCAGAAATAATAAACAATTATATTAATGAAAAATATATAATTAAATTAATAAGCAATTAAAATGATAAAATATTACAATAAAGGAAAACTGTAAGTAGAAGCTCATTATCAATATGGGAGATCAGAGGTGGCTTATTTGAGTTAGGTTCTAAAGTGTGAGTAGAAATCCAAAACATGAAGCCAAGAAGGAGAGGGTTCCTGGAGTAGAGACCAGTCTAAATAAAATCATGGAGTCATCAAAGGATAGAGCGCTAGTCATTTTATTATAACACAAAGTGAGGAGAGGGAAATGATTTGAAATAAATCAAGGAAGAATCAGTCAGCAGATTATAGTTTTAGAAATGGAAAGGATCTTAGAGGTCAGTCACATATGTAGGCTAGAGCTAACATCTCCCCTATTTTGTATAGATAAGGAAACCAGAGTCAAGTTATTTGTATTAAGTGGCACAGGAGGAAAAAACAGCAGAAATAAGAAGAATTAAATACAGGTTCTGTGACTCCGAATCTAGTACTCTTACTCTTATATTATGTGATGCTAAGTTGTTCTTGAATACCAAATGTGAACTTGCCTCAGTGTGGACAACAGGGAATCACTGAATATTTTTGAGTAAAAAAATGACATGATAATATCTGTTTATCAAAAAATTATTACATCTGTGGTATGAAAGTAACTGAAGATAGTAAGACTTATTAGAACACAATAGCAATAATATAGGCAGATGGTACTGAGGGCCTGTATAAAAGTGGTGGTAGTAGGATAGGAAAGATATTACAGAGATGATATTCAGATTATGGCAATTAGGTAGTACAGTAGAAAGAATGCTGGGTTTAAAGTCAGGAAAACTCATCTTCCTGAGTTTAAATCTGGCCTTAGACACTGAGTGGCTGTATAATGATGGGCAAGTCACTTAACTTGTTTGGCTCAGTTCCTCATCTGTAAAATGAGTGGAGAAGGAATTGGCAAACCACTCCAATGTTTTTGCAAAAGAAAATCCAAAACTAACAGAGTTGAATACAACTAAAACAACTGAACAATGCCAATAATAATTGAGATTATAATGGCAGAATATGGCAAATGGTTGTATACTGTGCATGTAAAAAAAAAAGTAGCTACAGTTTCAAAATAATGTATTCTTGAAATGTTAAAGAATAAAAAGTAACAAAGGAGTTTAAAAAATCCAAGGCTTGAAGATAATGAAGATGAAAATATATGCAATGAATTAAATATTTGTGCCATTGAAAAAGAGAAGGCAGGGGCAGCTAGGTGGCGTAGTGGATAGAGCACCAGCCCTGAAGTCAGGAGAACCTGAGTTCAAATCTTGCCTCAGACACTTAGCATTCCCTAGCTGTGTGACCCTGGCAAGTTACTTAACCCCAATTGCCTTAGCAAAAAAAGAAAAAAAAGAAAAAAAAAGAGAAGGCAGAAGGATAAGAGAGGTTAGACGGAAATATAATGGACTCAACTTCTGAACATACTGAATTTAAATTGGTGGTGGAATATCTAAATGCAGATGTTCTGTAGAATATGTGAGCCTAAAGCTTGAAAATGAGAGATCAGGACAAGAGATATGGGTCCAGAACTCATTTGCATAGAGAAGATAGTTGAAAGCATGGGAGAGGATAAAATTTCTAAGGGATCAACCATAAAAAAGAAAAGAAAATGACTTGGCCTTTGGAAAATAACACCAACATTAAAAAAAAAAATGGAAAGATGACAAGCAAATAGTGAAAAAAAAATACGTGGAATGAATAGAAATGTAGAAGGATCATACACTTCACTAATGCATCTAAAATGACTATTTTCAATTAAAAATTTTTTTAAAACATTTAATTTATCTGCACACATTTTTCAATAATTTCT
>JAJPUD010013784.1:10576-30615 GCA_023553655.1 Myrmecobius fasciatus
ATATATATATATATATATATATATATATATATATATCTCCCTTCTAATGCTCAGGACTAACTGCCACCCTCCTACCTGTGCCTATGATCCCAACTACTCCAGCATCTTCAGGGACATTTCTTTCCAGCATCTTTAATCTCTCCCTCCATTCTGGCTTCTCCTCAGCCTACCAAGATTCTGGGTCTCCCCTAGCCTAAAAGAGAAAAAAAAAAATTTTCCCTCAATCATCCTACATTAAACTGTAAAATGGGAATTAGTCTATGTCATGTGCTACTGGATGCCTTTCATGACCTCCTTCCTCTACCCCTCCCCCCAAGTATATACTCATCTGTTTACATGAAACATATAATCTCCTTGAGGCAGGGAATGTTTTCTGAGTCTTTATATCCCCAGTGCTTGGCACCTAGTTGTCATTCAGTGCCTCCCAAATTGGCTTGAATTTCCAAACTGTTAGAAAGTAGAAGTGTAGGGGCAGCTAGATGATGCAGTGGATAGAGCACCAGCCCTGAAGTCAGGAGGACCTGAGTTCAAATCTGGTCTCAGACATTTAACACTTCCTGGCTGTGTTTCCCTGGGCAAGTCACTTAACCCCAATTGCCTCAGCAAAAAAATAAATAAATGAATGAATGAATAGAAAGTAGAAGTGTGTTCTTCTGAAACCCTTAGAAATCTGGATTCTGTTCCCATCAAAATGGTCCCTCCAGATTTTTCAAATCTTTTTTCTGTCCTCATCTTCCTTGACTCTACTAATCATTCCCTTATTCTTCCCCTGCCCACCTTTTTTTTTGGAAACACTACACTGTCCTGGTTCTCCTTTCCTCACTCAAATGTGGGAATCCCCCAGTGGTCACCACTCTGATCATAGAAATCATATTCTTGGAGGTGGGACTCTTAATAGTCATCTAGGTCAGCTTTTCATTTAATTCAGGAATCCCCTCCACAATATCCAAGCTCTGCTAGAACAACTGCAGTAAAAATGGGAACTTATTCCCTATAAGAATAGCCTAGTCCGTTATTAGACAGCTATTTTAAAAGGTTTTTTTAAAAATATTAATGTCTGCCCCATATAGAATTCCTGTCCATTAGTCCTTAACTTCCCTCTCTTGTCTTTCAATCTGTCACATCCTTCCTGAAATGTAGTGACAAAAACTACACAGAGTAGGGGCAGCTAGCTGGTGCAGTGGATAGAGCACCAGCCCTGAAGTTAAGAGGACCTGAGTTCGAATCTGATCTCAGACACTTAACATTCTTTAGCTGTGTGACCCTGAGCAAGTCACTTAACCTCAATTGCCTCAGAAAACAAAACAAAACAAAAACAAAACTACACGGAGTATTCTCTATGTGGTCTGTCCCACGGTCACATAAAAAACTAATGCTTTGTCCATTCTGGACTCAACAACCTAATTGAATTCACTTTTTTTGATGTCATGTCATCAGCTCATACTCTGCTTGCAGCCCAGTGATAGCCCCTTATCCTTTTGACATGAACTATTTTCTCTCTACATCTTTTTCCCCCCTCCCAACTTGTGTGATTTCATCCTGTTATAACTGTCTCATCATTCCAGCCTGTCAATAACAATAACAGCCCACATTATATAAAGCTTTTTAAGGTTTCAAAGGGCTTTCCTCGTGGATCTGTGATCTCATCAGTATGGGTATTCTCTCACTTGATGCAGATTGAAATGCATCTATTCCCTCTAAGCTTATGGAAATCTCATACGTGTCCTCCCCTAAATCTGAACAGGGCATCTGCCATAATGTAAGGGGCCTCCCTTCAATTTTCCTGATACCTCAAGAGTGCCAATGTGATATGGGGGCTATCAGCTACCTCTCAATCTTGTAGTCATTTTAAGAATGAGAGTGGGGATTGAAGGTGTTAAGATATCTCTGATCCTGAATTTGATGTCTAAAATAACAGTTGTCCCTTCTAACTGTGCACATGTGAAAATCTGAAGACATCCTGGACAGAGCACTAGATTCAGAATCACAATTCATGACTTTAATTCCTGGCTTTATCTTTTATTATTACAGTTTATGTGACTCTGGGCAAGTCACAATTCTGTATCATCTGAAAATCTGAAGACATCCTGGATAAGTGCACTGGATTCAAAATCACAATTCTTGCCTTTAATTCCTGACTGTCTTTTATAATTACATATTATGTGACTCTGGGCAAGCCACAATTCTGTATCAACTGAAAATCTGAAGACATCCTGGACAAATGCACTGGATTCAGAATCACAATTCTTGCCTTTAATTCCTAATGTTGTCCTTTATTATTACAGATTATATGACTCTAGGCAAGTCATAACTTTTCTGGGCTTCAGATACTTGTATATAAAATGGAGGAACTGGACTAGGTTGCCTCTAAAGATTCTTTCCAACTCAAAGTCTACACCTTCCCATAAGCCTTCTCCCATCCTCTAATCTCTTTTCCTTCTAATCTCTAAATCTGGATCCTGAATCCATAGCGAGCCTCAGACTGTTACAATGCTTAAAGGAGAAACTCATCACAATGTTTAGGGATATTCAATTTTGTTCATTTCTACTTGACTCTTGGTTAGAGTCCAGATAACCTTATAAAGCAGATACAGATCTCCCTTTTGGATACAGGATTGTAGACCAGGAATGACTGATGCAAGTACCCCCTTTTTTCCTCTCTGGATGCCTTTCCCTATTTCATTTTTCTTGAACATAGCTTAGAGGGAATATCTATAGAAAAAGCTTTGTTAAAGGGAGGGCTTGTCCTGTCCAGGGAAAACACTGAATCCTGAGCGCTAAATTACCAGGGAAGCTACTCCATAAGTAATTTGCCTGACTGTCCTTAATATGTACTAATGTTACAGTGGAAAGAGTATTGGATTTGAAGTCAAAGATCCTGGGTCTGAATCTTGTCTCTGCCAAATACTATTTGTATGAACCTAAGCAAGATAGATAAGCTCCTAGAGACTCAGTTTCCTCACCTTTAAAGTGAAAGGGATAGATCAGATGACTTTCAAGGTCCCTGTTAACTTTATAGCTATGATCCAACATTGCACAAAACAGAGCCACAGGGAAGTAGTTATAACACACCATCAGAGACCTCCTTCTATGACAGTTAAGGTTAATTCAACCCATTTGATACTCTAAATAACCAGGTACATCCAACCTCGATACTTTGTATTCACCCACAAGGATACTATGAAACAGCCAAATGCCTCCTAAAAAACTAGATACATTGTCTACTTCATTCTCCAGCTCTCCCAACCCAGTGTCTATCAAAAAAGGAAATTAGATCAGTTGCATGATGTGGCCCAAATGAATCTGTGCTGGCTCCTAATGATCACTGCTTGCCTTTAACAAGATTATCAGACATGTGGACTGTACTGCCTACAGTGGACAGAAGCCATCTTCTTTCCTTCTTCTGAATATCAATATAACTATGAAATGGAGGCCCATCTCTAATCTGGTGATTCTCTCATTCACGATTCCATTCACAAATTTACTGGCAACAGCTCAGCAATCACATCAGCAGATTTTTGGATCTTAAAGCAGCTAAGAGCTCTCTTACAACCATCTCCCTTATCTAGGACTTTAATTCCTTGTTTATTGTGTTTGTCTTACTCTTCTCAGTCTGAGATAAATCTAGTTAGAAAAGATGGAAGGAAAATAGAATCCTTAGCTTCTTTTCAGATTTAATTCAAATGTCAGCTCCTATCAAGTCTTCTCTGCTTCTAATTATTGGTGCTCTCTCCTTACCCAAAATATTCTGGGTTTGTTTGTTTTTCTGTTTACAGGTTGTAAACTCCTGGAGAATGTAACATTCTTGAGGGTAGTGATTGTTTTTCATCATTTTTGCATGAGAGCATCATGGATTTAGTTCTCAGAGACTATTTTAGTCCAACCTCTTCATTTTACAAATGAGTAAACTGAGACACAGAAGTGAAATAATTTGCCCAGTCATGGATGATAATGCACATAGTAACCACATAAATGCTTAAGTCACTTAAATGTTTGTCTCAGTTTCCTCAACTGTAAAATGGAAATAATAGCATCTAATTCCCAAGGATATTGGGAAAGTTAAAGAATAAAGAATTTAGCATAGTGCCTGGTACCCAGTAGGTGTCTAATAAAAAACTTATTTCCTTTCTTCATCTATTGAATTCTAGATGCTGGTAAGCTGGAGGAGGTCCCCTATACTAAAGAAATCCTAACTTACCTCCTATTCCTTCAGTTGGATTTAGCTAAAATGTTCTTTTTAACTTGTTAATATTATGCCATCACTCCAAGAAGTAGCCTTTATTTCCTTATTGCTCCCACCACAATTCTTGGTGTGCTCAGCAGTAAGCTTCCACCCATTTTCATGACAGTATTTGTATAGAAATGTTTCGTGTTTTGGTATTCTCCTCAGCTACCTGTGCTCACTCCTGTCCCTTGTATGTACTCGTTTAAAGCTAACAAGAGCTCCATTAATGTCTTTAGATCATTCTCTTTTCTTCTTAAAATTGTTGACACAATCCTGTGTCAACAGAATTTCATTCTTGGAGAACATCCCATCCCTCCTCTTCTGTGTGTACTCCAAAAGTGACATCACCTGTTTTCTTGAACCTCACCTGCATTCTCTCCACTGCATTTCTCCCGGTAGGTTTGTAAATTTCCACATGGGTGTCAAACCTGATGTACAGTAGTACTCCAAAGTATCCTCAGTTAAGTTTCTTCCCAATAGGGTATCCCCTTCCACTGTGCTCCAGACTAATGAGTTCATTCCACCAAGATTTGGGGATACTGATGAAATGATTTTTATTTTATTATATTTTGTGCTAAATCTTTTCCATTAAAGTTCTCCCTCCAGTACCTGGTTAAGAAGTAGGAATGCTGATTCTTGAAGGCTGTGGTCATGCTCCACAAATTTTAGTAGTTCCTACCAAGATAAAAATGCCTTCATTCTTAGCTATCCTCACCAAGACAATGATCCAGGACAATTCCAAAGGATTTATGATGAAAAAACGCTATCTGCTGCCAGAGAAAGAACTGATGGAGTATATGAATGCAAATCGAAGCAGACTTTTTAAACTTTTTTTTTTTTCCTTTTGGTCTGGGTTCTCTTTTGCAACATGGTTAATATGGAAATGTTCTGCATGGACTATATGCATACACACATTCATGCCATATAGATCATACATACATATACACATATGTACAGCTATCTATCCATATTTCTATCTAGACAAAGACAGATAATGGCATCTTTTGACCAAGGTAACCCATGAAATGGTTTTCCAAGGTACAGTGGGTTATGAGAGATGGATGACAGTAGTGTTCATGCTGATTAAATCATCAATCTTTTGATTTATGGAATCTTCATAACTAGAATCCTTGGAGTATACACATCTGAAGGCTTGCTTTCAACTCTCTTGAATCATTTTCCCATGAGGCACTTTAACCATCTCCAATTTTCTTCCTGTGCCCCCATCTAGTATCCTTCACAGGAATCAAGTTTACACTTTTACCTGAATATTGACAAGTCTCCAGCCAAATACATTCATGGATAGGAAGAACCCACCATTCAAGTATCCCAAGCCATATCCGGAAAAAACTAATCTCATTTGCCACTATACACACACACACTCATTTATATGTGAGTATGTATGGATATATGTATTCATACATATTATTTGCCATCACATATAGATAATGTTGATATGAAGAGGTAGATAGATAATCTGCAATGCTTCAATTCCTGTGTCTTTCTTTTCCTTCCAAAGTCCCAACTTTCACCTGGTAGGAGAGAAATTCTACAAGTGTTTTTTTAAACTACTTTGATTTCTTGCCTGGGACTTTAAAGTCCGTAAAGATACATTCCAGAGAAAGAACAAAGAGCCCTCTGGAGGGGAGGGACTGAGTTGGGGGGTGGTGGTGGTGAGTGATTTAGCCTGGAGCAGACTCAGGGGAGAGGCTGGCAATTCCTTGTCTGAAGGGCCATCATGTGAAAGAAGATAAGACTGGTTGTAGAGGGCACAGCTAGAGCACCAGGTAGAAGTCATTTGGGGGAAGGGAAAGCTCCCTAAGGTGACCGTAAGAGGCAGAGTGTTCCTCAGTATAATGACCATTTGTAAGCATGTTGTAAAGAGAATTCTTGCCCAGGGATGGTATGGCACTTCCCACTCTGACTTGCTGTGGGGTCCCTGGACTGTGAGGGACAAGGGCTGGCCAGCCAAGGAAGGACACCGAGTCCTAGCAGGTAGAACTGGGCTACACCAGCCAGGCAAACTCTGCTAAATTGTCCCATTCCCCTCTGACCTTGGTTTCCTGTGGCCTCTCCCTGGCTCCCTTTGCCTAGGGATGAATGACCTTCCCCACTCTGACTTGCTGTGGGGCCCCTGAGCTGTGAGGGACTGGCCAGCCAAAGAAGGACACTGAGTCCTAGCAGGTAGAACTGGGCTACACCAGCCAGGCAAACCCTGCTAGATTGTCCCACTCCCCTCTGACCTCAGATTCTTGGGGCCTCTCCCTGGCTCCCTTTGCCTAGGGATGGTATGACCTTTCCTACTCTGATTTGTTGTGGGGCCCCTGGGCTGTGAGGGACTGGCCAGTCAAGGAGGAAAGACACCTGGGTCCTAGCAGGTGGAACTGGGCTAGACTAGCCAGGTGAACCCTGCTAGATCATCCCACTCCCCTCTGACCTTGGTTTCTTGTGACCTCTCCCTGGCTCTCCTTTCTTAGATTGTCTCTCCAGTCTTTCCTCATTCTCTCAATTCCTAAGCATTTCTGCCGGGTGCTGCCCTCAAGCTTCTCTATTTTTCTCCCAACACTTTCTCCCTCAGTGATTTCATCTGTTCCCGTGGCTTCAACTATGGCTCCTACCCAGATGCTGGCCAAATCTGTCCCACTCACCCTACCTCTCTGCCCTCCGTTGTGCCTGATAGACATGGGGGCATCCCCTCATACCACAGATGCAACAGGTTCAAAACCAAATTTGCCTTTTCTGATAAACATGGTCGCTTCCCTCTCTGTTTTGTTCATTGCACCATCCTCTTGGCTACCCAGACCTGAAACTTCAGGGCTCGAGCCCTCCTTTCTCACCTCCCACAGTCAAGCTTTTGCCAAGTCCCACTGATTCTATCTCTGTAGTATCTTTTCCATCCTTCCTCTCCATTCCCACGGCCCCCACCCTAATTCAGGGCCTCCTCACCTCTCCCCTGGACTATTACAATAGACTCAACTGGTCTCTCCGAGTCCACATTCTCCCTGCTCAGACCCATCCTTCACACTGCTGCCAGAGTAATCTTCCTATTAACGCACAGGCTTAATTATGTTTCTGCCTGTAATAATAGCAAGCACTCACATTTCTATGGCGCTTTGTAGCTTTCAAAGGGCTTTCTGCACAACAATGCTTGAGGTTGACAATGAATCATTTTTTTCCTTCATTTTACAGGTGAGGAAACAGAGGCACAAGGAGTTTGAGTAATTTGCCCAAGGTCACCCACTTACTCTGGTTTCTAGGTCCAGCCTCTTCCAGTACCACAGAGTCTCTGGAACAAGACTATCATTTGGGAGCACCACACATGACCCGTGCCATTTTTAAAAAACAGACCCAGGTTGCATGAGTGTGGCAAGTGAGGAACTTCCCTCTACCTAAGTGGAAAGGCAAGCAGTTATTAAAAACCTATTCTGATGCAGGTACAAAAATGCAAAAATAATGGACAAGGAAGATGTATATGAAGGTCAGCATCTTGTCTACAAATTAAATTTCTTAGCTGCTTAGCACTCTGAGGACAAGTGACCTGCAGAGTCATTATATGCCCAAGGCCCCAATCTGGCTGGCTCTCCAGCTACGTGCCAGCCTGCCCCTCACCATGTGAATTAAGTTCTATTATCCTGATTTTTTTTTTTTTTTTTTTAAGGATGGGAAGCGTCTTAAATTCCCTTGTTTCGCTCAGGGGAATGAGGGAGATAGATAGTGATTAGATTGTAGAAGAATGTAGGCAGAAAGCCCCCAAGCCAGTTGCTTCTAATCAGGAGGCTTCCTGATTGGCTGAGAGTGGCCCCAGAACTGGGCAATGGATGTTGCAGTTCAGGTGGGTGAATTCCCACTTGGAGTGTGGAATATTTGGGGCTGGCAAACACCATTCTCTAAAAGGCAGCTAGAGAATTCAGGTTTAGAGAAAACCGTAGATTATACCAGACTTGGAGAACTTGCGCTAGATAGAATAGATAGGAAAGTTTCGGGCACCACCCAGGCTGGAAGTAGGTCATTTTCCTTATGTATATTGTTCATCACCTGGTGCCAGTGTATCCTTTCTGAATCTGTATATTGGCTAATGTCCCTTATAAATAAATCTTTAAAAAACACACACTCCTGGTATGCGGTGTGTAGAGAGAAGGGTAGGTAACACAAGAAAAGGGGTGGAAGCGAGACCAGGACCTCTGTTGGAGGGGTGGCAGCAGAAGAAAGGGGAACATTAACAAGTTAACTAGACAAGGGGCAGCGGTCCCTGGGCCCAAGAAGCCGAGCCAGCGTAGACCAGGAAGGTCAGGGGAGAGAGCTCAGTGATGGGTGAGGAAAGGAGGAAGCCCTGGGGCCAGCGGAAAAGGTTGCTGGTTAAGTTCTGGTTCCCTGGGAATCCCTCGGAGGACAGTGGGGGTCAGCGAGGACCAAGTCTCCCTGCTTGAGAACAGAACCTGCTCCTTTTTGCCCCCAATAAAACCCAAACTCCTCGGGCTGGCTCGCCCACCTTCCCCATCCTTAGCTCACACAGTTTGACTCCCTGAAGCCACACAGCTCTAGTCCCTAGCTGCAGCCTCCTCCCCCAAGCCTGGCACCCCCCACCCTGTCATACCACTCTCCACTTGCTCTGCCTAGCAGAGCCTTTCCCCCTCTCGGGGGCCCTTCCTCGGCCCCTGGGCCAGCAAGGAGCACTCCCGCTCACTTCTTGTTGCTGCATCCTTCTGAACCTGCTGGCCCCCACAGGTGACCCCAGAAATGATCCGAAGACAGAGGCCCTCTCCCCACATGCTCTTCCCCTGCCTGTGTCCCATCCCCCAGCCGCCGGGCTCCTCCCAGTGGGATGTGGGCTCACATCTGTGCCCCAAACCCTAGCGGCCTGAACGGGGGCCATGGGCTGGCCCAGTGGTGGAAGAGCGTGGCCCCCTTGTGGCCACTTGGTGAATAGTCGCCCAGCACCTGCCTGAAAGGGGCTTGGGGAAGACTCCACAGCCGGAGGTCCAGGAGGCAGCAGCAAGCAGAGAGGAAGCTATGACCGTTTATTTGGGGGGAGGGGGGAGGACAGGGGTCAATTCAGTGCAGGCCCCCCCCACCCCGCCCCAGAGCGGCTCAGTCCAGTGCCGGATCCAGTGCAGGTGCTGATGAGTGGGGGGTCAGGGCTGGTGCTGGGGGGCCCATCCCCGCCCTTCCCTCCCCTGGGGCCTAATTGGTCCTGGAGTCACTCCCAAGGTGGGAGGATGGGATCTTCTCCAGGGTGGGCTCAGGCCTCCGCGGGAGAACCAGGGGGGTCCTGGGGGCGGCCCCTCCGGTGCCGTAGACTCTTCTCTTCATCCTGTAATGGCCACAGCCGGCTCATGACAGAAGCTGGGACAGGGCAGAGGGGGACAGCTGGGGGACACTTTTGAACAGGGTCAGGAGAGCTCAAGGGGAAACTTAGGAGGAAAACACTGGCCATTTCTACTCACAGTTTCAAAGGTGCTGTTGGGAGTCCCCCCTCCAGGGGAGCCCCCTTCGTCTCGGGCCCCGTCGGGACCGCCATCCTCCTCATACTCTGTCAGACAATCTGATTCCTCTCCTAGGATTCAGGAGGAGAGAAAGTCAGGGCTGACCAGGTCACCTCCAGCTCCCAGCCACCCCTCATGTGGCCCCCAGCCCCTGCTTCCCCCTCCCTCACCGTCAGCATAGCTGTCAGACACATAGCTTTTGGTCGGCTCGATCCGGGACACTATCTCTGCCAAGTCAGTAAAGCCAGCGCTGGGACAGGTCAGCACCTAAGGATCACCGTGGGAGACCGGGCGTATGTGGTGGGGGCGGGGGGTCCACCGGACTCGATACGTATGTGGGGGAGGGGGTGGGTCACCGCCGGGGTGGGTTGTGGGACAGGTCAGTGACTCACATCGGTGGTACGCCGGCTCTCGTTAAGGTCAGCGGAACGCCTGTCCCTCAGCATCTTCTCGATGATGTCCCCACGGCTCCAGCCCCCAAACACCACTTTCCCATGCTGGTAACCCACATCCTGCAGGGCCAAGGGTAGGGGCTTGAGCCCAGATCTCCCCTCCCCCCCCCACCCCCCAGCCTGGAGCCCCCAGCCTCGGCCCCGCCCTGCCCCCACCCCTGCCCCTCCCATACTCACATAGATCTGGTCAAACTTGCCAAAGTCCATGGTTTTGAAGCAGTCTATGGGTGGGCGCAGATACTCACAGTAGGAGCTCGATTTCACTATCTCTAGCTGCCTCACACAGGACACATAGGCCAGGCGGGACTGGATCTCGGCCATGTCCGGCACCTACAAGGGAAGCGGGCGTCCCTGAGCCCAGCCCAGCCCGGACCCTCTGTCCCCGCGCTCGGGGTCGGGGGGCTCCTTCACCTTGACCTTCTCGGCCCAGGGGTTGAGCCGTTTCCAGAGCAGCCACCAGCCCGACAGGCTGTCGCCGTAGTTGCTGAGGTCAGTTTCGTCCTGGCTGCCCACGTCGATGGCTATCACCGTCTTAGCCCCCATGTTCCGGGCAATATCAGCTGTGGGGCAGAGAAGGCGGGGTCAGCCAGGAGAACGGAGGAGACGAGGGGGCCGTCACAGGAGCAGGCCTCGGCATGAACACTCCGCGTCTCCAAGGAGACGCCCTGTGACGGACCCCCACCCATGGCATATCCTGCCAGTGGTGCCCGGGTGCCCTCGGTCTCTGGAGGACAGGAGGGGCAGGGGCACTTCCCTCCCAGGCTGCTGTCACAAGGGGGGGAAGAGAGGTGCAGATGGAAAGGGAGCAGGGAAGTGGCTTGCCGCCACCATTCCGCTTTCTGGGCGCTTTCCTCGCCACTCTGTGATCTGCAGGAACCGTCTGTGCCCAACAGAGCAAGCTGGAGCACCTGTGCTCAAGGGAGAACAGGGAGGGCGCGAGGCAGGTCAGGACGGGGAAAGAGATGGTGCAGGAACAAGAGGGCCCAGCCCCTGAGGCCAGCGGGGACAGGAGGGTCACAAAGTCCGGGCCAGAATGCTAGAGCTGGGAGACAAGCCAGGGGACATGCTAGTCTGCAGGCTCCCGGGCACATCTGGGCCCACGCTCACTTGTGCCACGCGCATTGCCCTGCACCCACCCCGGGCCCAGCCACTTGCCTGGCAAGTTGTTGATGTAGCCGCCGTCCATGAGCAGGTGGCCATCCTTCGGGTCACAGAGTGGGGGCAGGTAGCCCGAGAGCGTCATGCTCGCCCGGACGTACCGCCACAGAGACCCTGCCCAGGGAGGGGGGACACCACGTCAGGCCCCCCCACCCCAAGGGCCCCCCCTCACCTGAGGGGGAGCCAGGAGCAGAGCCCCCCGGTGCTGACCTGGGACATTGTTAACATAGCACCCATCCACCAGGTGGTGCCCATCCGAGGGGTCACACAGGGGGGGCAGGTACGGGGTGTAGGAAGAGCTGGCCCGGACGTACCGCCACACGCTGCCTGCGGGGGACAGAGTGGGAGGGGGAGTGTGAGAGGATAGGGGGACAGAGGTGGGAGAGGCGACAGAGTGGGGCAGGGCATAGGAGAGGAGAAAGGAGGACCGGAAAGGGATGGAGGGCACTGGATCTAGCCCATGCTGCCTTCAGAGAGGGTCAGACCAGGAGGGACAGAGCACAAAGATGTGGGCAGCAGAAAGCACCGGACCAGATGTCCCCACACACTCCTTTCAAGGGGACAGAGAGGAACAGGAGCATGAAGGGGGGAAGAGTGACCAGGGGCCTGGCAGGGAAACTATCAGATAAATGGAAAAGATTAGGGGAAGAAGGGCCCGAGGACCTGAGCAGAGATATAAGAATAAAGAGGAACAAGAGGAGTACTATGGGGGGATGGGAAAAGTGAGAAAGGAGGAAGAGTGGAAGAGAGTACACAAGGTGAACTTTCATCCCGGGAGAACTGGGAACCTTTGGTGGGAGCCCCATGTCTGCTCCCAGCTCAGGGCCTGTGCGTCCAAACCATCCAGAGGGTCCCTGGAGGGTTAGCAGGTTATCAGGTTAGAGGTTAGAAGTCAAAGAGGTTGGGGAGCCCTGGACAGCACCCCAAGGCAAACAGGCAGCTCAGCTGTTAACAATGTCCCAGATGGCTCAGCCCCGCTTCCCCTACACCCCGGCCCCCAGCAACCACAGCCCTTTAAAGCTGAAAATCACCACTGCCCCAACTCTCATCACCCCAATGCCCTCCCTGAGAATCCACTCCAAGAGAAGTACAGTCCAGCCCTCCTCCACAAGAGCCCTCACGTTACCCAGGGAGAGGGCACTCGCCCAGGGACAGCGCCAAGGTTACCGTCAAAGGGTTAGTAAGTGAGTGTCCCATCTGAGCAGGCCCAGGCCCTGACACCCTCCCTACCCCCCCCCACTTCCTTGGTGGCCAATCCCCTGAAGCGGAGTGTGGACATGGGCCCTAGAAAAAGGATCTGGGAGGGCCTACCGTCCTTGTGCACACGCATGGCCGAAGCTGTGATATCTGTGGTCACATTGAAGTAAGGCAGCCACAGATCCTGGGGGGAGAGAGGCAGGGATTAGTGGGCAAAGAGGGCAGACAAGGGCACCGGAACAGTGAGGGAAAGACAGGGGCCAGGGGAGACGCACTTTTCTCTTGGTAGGAATCACACGTCCAGATCTGAAGAAGCATAATAATAATAGCTAACTGCATAGCACATTAAGGTTCAAAGCATTATAACAGCAACTAACTACGTAGCACATTAAGGTTCAAAAACACGTTATATATATATTATCTCACATTTGATGTTCATAACAACAGTATCTGAAGGAGGAGCCTCTTCCTCTCTCTTCCCAGAGCCCCCAAGAACATAACTCCAAGGATAAGGTCCCTAGCTTACACCTTTGGAAGTACATTTAGTCTCAGATAAACACACATGAGAAGGGACATCTTCCTATGCTTGTTGTCTCCCCAGCCAATAGAAAATAAGCTCCCTGTGGGGAGAGATTGATTGGTTCTTTATACTTATATCCTTAGATAGAGCCTGACATATAAATGCTTGTAGATCGACTGATGGATGGATGGATGGGTTGATGTGGAAAAGCTATCAGTCTCTAAGGGGTCCTTAACCTCCTTTGGGTTTTGACTCCTTTGGGCCATCAGTTTGGAGAAGCCTGAGGACCTCTTCTCAGAATCACGTTCTCAAATGCATAAAATAAAATACACAGGATGACAAAGGAAACCGATTATATCAAGACAACTATCAAATTTAAAAAAAAAAAATGTTCACAGACTCCAGATTAAGAGCTCCTAGTCTAACTAATGCATTTCTGGTAGAATTTTGAATCGATCCAGCCATTCTGGAGACCAAAGGACAGAAAACTGAAACTTTGACTTAACAATACTATCACTAGGTCTTTTTTTTTTTTTTTTGGTAATTTGGCTAATATAGAAATACATTTTCCATGACATATTGCTTGCCTTCTCATGGGATAGGAAGGGAGAGAATCTGGAACTCAAATTAAAAAAAAAAAAATTGTCAATTTTTTTTTCTATGTAGTTGGGAAATATTTAAATAAATAAATAAAAATATATTTAAGGAAAAAAAAAAAAAGCATTTCTCCCACCTCCACCCCCCAAGTCTAAGTTGAATGGGCATGAGAGGGAGGGACTGTCACCTCTGCAGCTTGAGAGGTGTTAGATAGGAAGTGGGCAAAGTGTAAGAGATCTGAGAGCCTCAAGACAAGAAACAGCAGAGATGCTAAAAAGGCACTTGAGGAAGGAAAAGGGAGAGGAGGGGAGATGCAAGGGGAGACTTCCAATTTCAGGGAAAAAAGGATGTCTATTCTCCTTTGCATGGGTGGGAATATTCAAGGGGAAACCATGGGGGAAAGGGCTAAAATAGCAGCTGGGGCACAGGAACTGGCCCAGTCTGACAGGTAGGGCAGTTATGGAGCACATATGGGGGGAAACCAAGTGAGAGCTCCTGCCATGAGCAAGTGTAAAGATGAGGTTGCACTGGAGAGAATGGAGGCAACACGCCAAAAATCAGAATACGCCAGAGAAGGGACAGCAATGGCAAAGGGAAGGCCAGCGGGTCTGAAGTCCAAGGGAGAAAAGGCTGGACATTCTCAGGAAGGCTCCTGTCCCCATGCCCTCCAGGTAACCCAGCCCCATCTGTGGGGGATGTGTCTGCTCCTCTGGGAATCAGGTGGGAGGCTCAGAAATCTGAGCAGCAATCACAGGCTAATTATGGCATCCCCTTCAGCCTAATGCCCCAAGCCACGAGGTTTGGCTAAGAGAACAAGGCCAATACATCCTGATAGGAAATTAATGGCCACAGGGTCATGGGGGGCTCATGAAAGGCAGGCCAGACCGAACAAGGGCAGGGCAATGGAAGCCCAGCTGGTGCCTGCCCAGGAAGAGACTTCCCATTAGGTAAAAAGTGCTCTGGTTGCATCCCTTGGAGCTGTGTGTCTGACAGGCAGGGCCCAGACCCACTCCCATGGGGCCTCCTGCAAACTCTGCCAAGCTGTGGTCATTTGCCACAGCCTCTGCCTCAGACAGAGAAAAGCAAGAACAGGGAGCGCACCTCTGCACAAAGGGCCGTGGCAAAAGGGGACAGGAGAACAGGCCAGTCCCTGGGCTCAGATATGGGGCCAAATGCCTGAGGTTTGGCCAAAGGAAGGAGATGAGGGAGACAGCAGGGCAAAGATGTCAGAGCTGGGGAGGGGGAAAACAGGAGAAAGATGGCTGAGGTGAGGAGGAGCGGGGAGGAGTGGTACAAGTGCGGGGGTCCTGTGAGGAGAAAGGCAGCACCTCGATCTGCCTGTCCTGGAAAACCCGGTGGATACTTCGGTTGAAAGCAGAGCCTGAGAACATGGAGGTAACAGGGTACGTGAGGTCCAGCACCGGCTCAAACACTGACGTCATACTCTGTGGGAGACATGGAGAAGGTCAGGGAGTTTGCTGCAAGGGAGCATGGGGGCTACCACAATTCACAGGGAGATGCCAAGAGGGCCTGAGAGTGCACAGGGGACCCCTGAGGGTCACTGGAGAGGACCAAGGGCCCTGAGGCACTCATGAGGGGACACCAAGGGGGCCTGAGGGGTGCACAGGGGGCCCCTGAGGTTCACTGGTGGAAAGGGGAAACCAAAGGACCTGAGTCACTCATAAGGGACCACTGAGGGGGCCTGAGGGGTGCACAGGGGGCCCCTGAGGTTTGTAACAAACCTGAGTGGCCCAAAGAGGGATCTCAAGTTGGGGGGTAGTTGGAGGTGGAGGGGCAGGTCCTGGGAGTACCTTGGCCCATTCTCGAGCCCGCTGCTTAGTACGACTGGCACTGCGTTCTTCAGCGTAAAGGGCCCCAATGAAGGAGCCAATGGACGTGCCGCCCACCATATCCACAGGCACACCAGCCTCCTCCAGCGCTTTCAGGACCCCGATATGGGAGCAGCCCCTGGAGGCCAAGGAGGGATAATCAGTCAGCAGCTGGCCTCTCTTTAGTTCCTTGGCCCCTCCCCGCCGCCTACGTCATCATTTACCTGGCCCCACCCCCTCCCAGGACAAGAGCGATGGTGTTCCCCGTCAGCACCCGAGCCAAGCGGGAGAAGTCGCTGTGGCGGTCAGCCCGGCGAGAGAAGACCTTCTCGTAGAGCTCTCGCTGGGGAAGCAAGGGAAGAAGATGCACCTGGTGGGGGCGGCGGGGGGCCGGGGCAGCCAGCGCCCTGCCCGGGGCCCCCGATCCTTGGCGCCATGTGCTCACCCGCCCTCCCTCACCCCCAGCCCCAGCGGTACCAGCTTGGCGGGGCTGCGCCGGGAAAAGAGGCGGCGTGGGCAGCGCAGATGCAAGTGGCCTGAGCACCAGCTGCGCATGTTGAGCCACTCAACTGTGCGGGTGGGCCCGGGCCCCTCCTCGCGGTGCAGCAGGACCAGTTGCTTCAGGGCCCGCACGGCTGTGCTCTCCAGCCTCTGCTCCAGCTGCAGGGAGCAGAAAGGGAGAAAGGTCAGAACAGAGCCACCAGGGCTGAGGGTCAGGGACGCTTGGACCGAGAGGGCAGGGGGCAGGACCTGGCCGAGCGTGGGCTCCTGGTCCCCCAGGCCCACAATGAGGATGCAGTCAGCCTGGCGCAGGCAGCGCACAGTCCAGGGAGTCAGAGAGCCGTCTGTTTGGTAGAGCACGATGCGGTGTGTGTCCTCCTGCTGGGCCAGCCAACCCGACAAGCGGAACTCCTGGATGCTACAAGAGGCTTGAAGCAGTAAGGGCCAGTCCAGCAAAGGACTCTGGCCCCCATTCCTCCCGGCCCCCCTCCATCCTGAGGCTCCCACCTGTCCAGGGCCGAAGCCCCGAGTCGGGCCCGGATGATGTCGCTGTTGAGGAGCAGAGTTGGGCCTGGGGGGACAAGGGAGGGTGTCTTAGGGGACATCCCCCATAACTCTGTGCCCCACTCGGCTTCAATCCATGGGCCCCTCCCCAGTGCTGGCCAAGGCCCCCCCCCCACTAACCAATGGCTCTGAGGGCATGCTGCAGCTCCAGGGTGAAGGCCACCATGGGCACCTCTGCACAGACAGGCAGCACAGCCACTGTAGCAAGGTTACTGGCTGGGTTGGTAAGCTCCGAAGGAGGCGGCACACCAAGGCCCGAACCTAGGGAGAGACCAGGACATATCCTGAGCCCTTTGCAAACAATCCTCCTGCTCTCAGCCCTGTCCGAGAGCAGCCCCATCCCTACAACCCTCTGCATGGCCTTGGACCCCTCCCCATCCTTCCAATCCTCTGCCTTGGGTCAAGACTCCTGCCATCCCTCCAGATTCTCCCCTAACCCTAAGAGGTGTTGGATGCAAAGTGGGAAGCAAATAGATAGGTCAGCTTCTTGGGACCCAAGGGGAAAAAAAGAAAGGGGCTAAAATATGGACACAATCAGCACCCCAAAGTCTCCCAGTGACTCAGGTCAGAGGACCTGCAAATCATGGTGGGAGCCCAAGCCACTGCGCTATCTGACTGATGGCATTAAGGAGACCATGTGGACTTGAAGATGGGAGGTGCATGCAAAAGCCCAAGCCATTACACACTGGAGGGATCTCAGGCTCTGGAAGGCATGAGAGGTGCTCCTGTGAGGCTGAAAGCACCTCAAAACCCAAAAAACCCAGAACAATAAAATTCAAGATGAAAACACCAAGCCAAGGTAGGTGGAAAGAGAGGGCAGACAGCAAAGGGCTCTGGATGGAAATCTAGAAAGCAACAGTCATCTGGAGCAGATGCTAGAGATGGGTGAGAAGTGAGTCCCCTATTTCCACTGCCAGAGCCTGACAATGGTAGGGGTCCCAGAGTGCCATAAAGAAGCCCCGAGGAGGAAACTAACGGTTAGAGAAAGATCAGAGATTTAGAACTAGCAGGGATTTTGACAGCCATCTAGTACAAATCCCACATTTTACAGATGAAGAAGGAGTGGTCCAAGTCTAGGTGAAGAAAAGTAGGGCAGCCACCCCAGATGCCTAGGGACTGTTGGAGACATAAGGGAAGAGTAATCACCCTTTTATTCCTTCCCTTCTGTGGGTCTGTGTTTTCTCATTCATAAAATGAGAGGGCTGGACTAGGCCAGTCCACTGACTACCCCACTTCATGTCAAGGATGTTCCAAGAGAGCAGAAAGGGAACATGGCGATTCACTAGCAGAAGCTATTGAAATGCATGATCAGAAAGACAGTGAAACTCGTGTTCATGGGAGCCTGAGGCTCTTCCAAAACAGGAAATCAAGATGGTATCTTGGGGTGGTCCTGGTGAGTGCTGGAGCTAACAAACCAAGCCTTATGAGTAGGAGCTGTTAGGAGGAATGCTGCAGCCTTGTTCACTGCTAAGCCCTTGGTCCAAAGCTCATGCAAAGGTGGTCAGGATGCTACTGTCAAGTCCTGAGAAGGCCCAGTCAGAGCCAACTGAAAGGCAATGTGGTACACTTGGAGGCAGCAAGATCTGATTTCAAAATCTCCCTGAAACTAGCTGTGTGAAAGGGACACTCATCAGCAAAATGAGCACCCTCACAGTAGCGAGAAGTTTTAACTTTATGTAGCACATTTAAGATTTATAAAGTGCTACATAAGGATTTATAAGGAGATTATATATATATATATACATATATATATATCCATATATACACATATATATGGATATATATAAAGGATTTATAAATCAGTTAAATGAGTGATAAGCCTGGAAAGCCACAACCATGCTGACTTGGGCTAGAAGCTGTCCCTGAATCACCCGTATGGTTCTATTAGAATGATCAGGAGAGACCAAAAGTAAAGAAGGGATCTTTCTGGGTGCGTTTCAGTCACCATAAAATGGAGGTAAAAATAAATTAACAACCTGCCATACTATAAAGGGTAAAGTTATGGTCCTGGCAGCAGACCATGTCAACTCTCTGAAGGCCAAGTTAAGGTCTAAACATGCAAAAGCTCAGCACTGAGGAACTGTCCACCAGAGGTAGAATTCTTTGGCCCAAGGAAACAGAAAATCACAAAATGTTCCTCAGTTCTGGGCTACCCCCATCAGCTCTATAGGGATGATAACAGAAGGGCACAAAGTGTGAGGGACAGTTTTTAAACCCTCAATCAGCATTAACTTAATCATGCTCCAAAGAGGAGATGTTTGCTGACTGCGTCAACATGCTATTGGAGGAACTGAATGATGTCAATATTGACTTTATGGCATAAACTGAAACCAGAAGATATGGGCAAAGTTCAGCTTAAAGCAAGGAGGGTTCACAAGTCCTTCCGAGAAACAGATTAAAGAATTTGGGGGAGTTGTTTTTGTCACAAACCCAAAAGGAACAAGAAAGAAACATCACGGAAGGGGCCATGGTATGATCTCACTTTGCAGTGCTTGGGATGAGCACAAGTCAAAAAGTCCATCAGGAAAAAAAGAACAGCTTGTACAAGGAGGACATGGGTGGAGCACGCCTCTCCACCTCAGGGAAGTCCTTCTAAACTGATAAAACACATCTTTGTCCTCCTTGGGGGGGGGGGGGGGGCCCCCCGGGCCGGGCGGGACGAGGAGGAAGTCGTGGGTGTGGAATTTGCTGTCAGATGTGCATGTTTGGTCAGCAAGCATTGCTTAACTGTTTTTCCCACAAGGGAAGGTTCAGTGGGGAAGAGAGAGTATATAAGAGAATTACTACAATGTAAAAAAATCTCCAATGTCATCTATTTTTACAATGGGGGTAGAGAGAGCCCTCCAAATTAAATCAACATGGAAGCATGGATCTAAAATTAGAAGAGATCTCATCTATCTACTCCCTCATCTTTCAGAAAAGCAAACTGAGGCTCAGCAACATATATCAAAAAACAAGCGATTTCAGCGCAAGAGTGGGTATAGCGAAAGATGGTGAAAAAATATTCAAAAAGTAATCTCACTTCTTCATAAAGCCTTCTGAGGAGGGAAGCCCATTCAACTTTTCTACAGCTCTAGAAATGTCTCTTGACATTGAGCCTAAATCTGGTTTCCTGCAACTTTGTAATCAGGTTGCTCCTGCTTCTGCAATATAGGAACAAACAGAATGAGTCTAATCCTTCTTGAATATGATACCTAGGTATAGCTATTCTGGCCCTCTGCTCCCATCTTTTTTCCCCCAAGATTTTTGTACAAAGCACCAGTAAATTCACATGCAGAACAGTTACCAAACTGGTTAAGTAAAATTGAAGATTTCAACTGAATGTGCACCCAGCCTCGCACTTTAGTCATTTTTTATTAATTTTTAAAAATGGTGAAAGATTTGCCAATTAGTGCCAATGCTGTCCACTCTGAGTCTTGTTGCTATTGTACTTGTCATTCTTTATTTGTATGAATTGATACAGAGTGAAGT
This sequence comes from Myrmecobius fasciatus, assembly GCA_023553655.1. Classification (NCBI taxonomy): domain Eukaryota; kingdom Metazoa; phylum Chordata; class Mammalia; order Dasyuromorphia; family Myrmecobiidae; genus Myrmecobius; species Myrmecobius fasciatus. Next base: position 30,574 of record JAJPUD010013784.1, read on the forward strand.
GAGAAGAACCAGAAGTAAGAACCATATCATAAAGACAAAAAA
>JAJPUD010013785.1:0-11024 GCA_023553655.1 Myrmecobius fasciatus
TCCAATTGTTCACTGAAGAAAGCCATATACACCCAGAGAGAGGGATGTGAAATGTGGACCACAACATAACATTCTCATACTCCTTGATTGATGTTTGTTTACATTGTGTTTCCTTTATCTGATATATCGTTTGTGTAGACAAGATTTTTCTTGCACAACAATGATAAGTTTGGAAATATGTATACATATATTCGATTTACCAATATTTTAACATAATTAACATGTAGTGGATATCCTGCCATCTAGGGGAGGGGTGGAGAGTTGGGGGAAAAATTTGTAACGGAAAGCTATGTAAGGGTTATTGTTGAAGAATTACCCACACATATGTTATGCAAATAAAATTTAAAAAATAAAATTAAAAAATAAATAAATAAATAAATAAATGGACATGCTAAATTCCAAATAGGGGTTAGTGCCAATAAGTATGTACTTTTATTTTCCCTGTTTAAGCTCCCAGACCCCCTGAAATTTTTGGTATCAAAGATCCCAAGTTAAGAACTGCAATGTTAAAGGTTGAATGGGATAAGGGTTTTTCATCCAATAAAAACAGGAAAAACAACCCTTTTCATGATCAAAATTAGAAAAGTAGTCCATTTAGCATCATAATCTAACCACAAAGTGAAATAAGAAAGTCCCTGTCTACAAGAAAAAAATTATGGTTAAAAAATGCATAAAATATAATTAGATAATGGAATGGGAGCCTAGATTGTGAAAAATAATGAATAAAGAATGTGAGGCTTAGACTACATAGGCTGAGAAGCTATATTATAATTCTAAGTAATGAAGAAATATATGTTAACCTGTCAACAGAAAGAAGAGAGGAAGTTAGTAGGAAATTATCATGATTAATCTATCATGTGATAAGAACCTAAATTAGGGGAAGGGTGGCAATAGAAATGGAAAGAAACAAAGAGGTAAGTTGTGTTATCATTACAAAGTAGGAGGCAGAATCAATTTACCTAAATTCTATCAACCTCACTTTGTTCACTCAACCAGCCCAACCAACTGAACCATAGAGTTCAACTAATCATGTCATTCTGACAAGAGAATACATACTGTTTTGCTATTAAACTGAGGAAGTGTCCTAAAAATAAATCTGTTTATCATAAATGTTTTGCTATGACAAATGTGAAATAATACAGAGAGATTCCTTCCCTCAATGGGCCAATTTTCATGAAGTATTATTTTCTCTTTGAAATATACATCAAAAAATTTCATGAAACTCAATATACAAATCACCAAAAACTTTCATAACCTTAAAAACAAACAAGTTGGAGATCATCACTCTTTAAAAAGAAAAAGGCGAGCATAGACATTTTCTTTGCAAAAAAAAAAAAAAAAAAGTTATTTTATTGCTAAGGAATCCAATAAAAATAATCTTGGGTAATTTTGTAATGAAAACAAATTCAACTTTGAAAAGACCCCAAACACTGAGCATTTGGGCAATTCTAACAGTGTAGTAACATTCAATTAAAATAACTACTTTTCCTCCTACTGACTTCATGATAGTTTTAAAACTTCTATCAAATTATCTAAGTAGTTCAACAAGTACTTCTAAATTATAGAAAAAGACCAGCCCAGGAGCCTTTACAAATATATTAAGTGTTACTATGTGTTATTTGAGTAATTCTAAGAACTGCAAACCACAGAAATTATTTCATAAGAGTAATTCAGAATTGCATAATTAAAGAGAGACAGAGAGATTTTCAAAAATAAATTAAATATTTATTTCTATTAAATTAACTAAGATACAACAAATTAGAAAGTGTTAATGCCTTCACTTAAAAAGCTGAATTTAGGACTAAGATCATTTTTCTTTTAAAATGCTCTCCTTTTAGAGCAATTTGGAATTATGCCCAAAGAGCTTTCAAACTGTGCACATCCTTTGATCCAGCCATGCCTCAACTGGGTCTGTCTCCCAAAGAGATTATAAAAGAGGGAAAAGGACCCACATGTGCAAAAATGTTAGTAGTATCTCTTTTTGTGGTGCCAAGGAACTGGAAACTGAGTGGATGCCTGTCAATTGGGAAGTGGCTAAATAAATTGTGGTATTTGAAAGTAATGGAATATTACGGTTCTATAAGAAATGATGAACAGGCTGATTTCAGAAAAGCCTGGAAAGACTTAACATGAACTGATGCTAAGTGAAATGAGAACAGAAAAACATGTAAACAGTAACAATAAAATTATTTAATGATCAACTAAGTATGAGAATCTTAGCTCTTCTTAGAAAGATAATTCCAAGAGACTTGGGATAGAAAATACCATCAAGCATCCAGAGAAAGGACTATGAATACTGAATGTGGATTGAAGCACCATTTTTGTTATTTTTTTCTTCCTCATGTTTTTTTCCTTTTGTATTAATCTTTTTTTTCACAACATGACTATTATGGAAATATATTTGTATGATTGTATTGTAATGATTGTATATGTATAACATATAAAAATTTACTTGCTGTTTTGGGGAGGGGAAGGGAAGGAAGCAAATAACTTGGAACTCAAAATCTTACAAAAGCAAATGTTGAAAATTATCTTTACATGTAATTGGTAAAAAAAAAAAATTTTAATGGTCTCATTTTAGAAAAGCCAATATTGTCATAATGTTCAAAAAGAATTGGAAGAAGGGGGAAATGCACTAGAAGAGGTTTTTATGTTTAAAGTATTTTTTTATTAAATATTTTTCTTTTCTAAAAAGGCCAAAGAAGGTGGCCTTGCTGTACCAGATCTAAAACTATATTATAAAGCAGCAGTCATCAAAACCATTTGGTACTGGCTGAGAAATAGAGCAATCGATCAGTGGCATAGGATAGGATATCAGGACGAGCTAGGTAATAATGTTAGCAATTTAGTGTTTGATAAACCCAAAGACCCCAGCTTTTGGGATAAGTACTCACTATTTGGCAAAAACTGCTGGGAAAATTGGAAACTAGTGTGGAAGAAATTAAGGCTGGACCCACACCTAACACCTCACACCAAGATAAGATCTAAATGGGTTCATGATCTAGATATAAAGAGTGATATTATAACCACATTAGAAGAACATAGGATAGTTTACCTCTCAGACCTGTAGAGATGGAATAAATTTATGTCCAAAGAAGATCTGGAACTCTTAACTGAACACCAGATAGATAATTTTGATTATATTAAGTTAAAAAGTTTCTGTACAAACAAAACTAATGGAGACAAGATTAGGAGGGAAGCATCAAATTGGAAATCATTTTTACATTTAAGGGTTCTGATAAAGGCCTCATTTCTAAAATATGTAGAGAATTGTCTCATATTTATAAGAATTCAAGCCATTTTCCAATCAATAAATGATCAAAGGATATGAATAGACAATTTTCAGATGATGAAATTAAAACCATTTCTAGTCATATGAAAAGGTGCTCCAAATCACTACTGATCAGAGAAATACAAATTAAAACAACTCTGAGGTACCACTACACACCTGTCAGATTGGCTAAAATGACAGGAAATTATAATGGAGAGGATATGGGATAACTGGGACACTGATACATTGTTGGTGGAACTATGAACGGATCCAGCCATTCTGGAGAGCAATCTGGAACTATGCTCAAAAAGTTATCAAACTGTGCATACCCTTTGACCCAGCAGTGTTTCTATTGGGCTTATATCCCAAAGAAATCTTAAAGGAAGGAAAGGGTCCCACTTGTGCAAGAATGTTTGTGGCAGCCCTTTTTGTAGTGGCTAGAAACTGGAAACTGAATGGATGCCCATCAATTGAAGAATAGCTGAATAAATCGTGATATATGAATGCCATGGGATATTATTGTTCTGTAAGAAATGACCAGCAGGAGGATTTCAGAGAGGCCTGGAGAGACTTGCATGAACTGATGCTGAGCGAAACAAGCAGAACCAGGAGATCATTGTACACAGCAACAACAATACTATATGATGATCAATTCTGATGGACGTGGCTCTCTTCAACGGTGGGGTGTTTCAAACCAGTTCCAATTGTTCAGTGAGGAGAGCCATATACACCCTGAGAGAGGGATATGAAATGTGGACCACAACATAACATTTTCATGCTCTCTATTGATGTTTGCTTCCATTGTGTTTCCTTTCTCTGATTTTTTTTTCTTGTAGATACGATTTTTCTTGCACAACAATGATAAGTGTGGAAATATGTATACATATACATATATTTGATTTGTCAAGTATTTTAACATAATTAACATGTAGTGCATTTCCTGCCATCTAGGGGAGGAAAAATTTGTAGCAGAAAGCTTTGTAAGGGTCAATGTTGAAGAATTACTCATACATATGTTTTGCAAATAAAAAGTTTTAATAAAAAATTATTTTTTTTTCTTTTCTGAAGTAATTATTCCAAAAACCTAAGCACAAACCAAATTTTATATTTGCTAAACATCATCACATCCAAAAACAAAAAAACAAAAACTTAAACTGAAAAGCTCTTTTGTGAAGTTTCTGGCAGAGACACATCATCCTCTTTCTCGGTCTAGTTTTGAAAACGTAAAAAATGTCTCAGAACACCAAATAACATATATGATATAAAATAAAATGAAGTAAACTGAATTTATTAATAAATCTTAATGAAAGGAGAATATTGATAAAGAACTTTAATTATATTGTTTTGAAAATTTTCCTAGTACTTAGTTAACTCAAAAGTGAAACAATATGATACCTTCTAAAGGCATATTTTGGCAAAAGAGAACAACCAAATATTAATGAAAATCAGTGTGACTTGTTCTCTTTTCATAAACTTCCTAACTTGTAAAACATACCAAAATATCCCAAATATTCTAAACCTGAAAAATGAATACTCTTATATATGCACAAAATATTTTCAGTACCATTTGTCACTACTAATCATATAATAATATTCTTGACATGTATATTCCTTATTCTTCAAGTTTCAATGATACATTTCTTACCTGGTTCTCTTCAATCTGCCACTTCTCAATATCCTTGGCTAGTTTATCATCTATATCATACCCACTAAGCATTATGCATAAGTCAATACACCGTCCTTGACCCCTTTGTTTTCCTCCAGTATAATATCTTACTTTGTGATCTAATAAGCCCACAGAATTCAATTATCTCTATGTAGATTATCCCTAGATTTATTTTTCCAACCCTAACCTCTCTCTCTTGAACTCCAGTTTCCCATCTCCATCTGCCTAATGAATATTTCAAACTGAATACCCCAAAGATTTTTTTAAACTCAACATGTCAAAATAGAACTCTTATCTTTTTCCCAAAATCTTTTCCTCTTTCAAGCTTCCCTATTACTGTCAAGAATGGATGCACTACCATCCTGCCAGCAACCCAAGCTTTCAACTTCAGTGTTATCCTCAGCTCCTCATTCAGTCTAAACAAGCATATTTCATTAATTGTCAAACTTGGTGAGTTCTACTTTCATAATATTTCCTGTATATAATCCATTCTTTCCATTCATACTGCCACAATCTCATTTCAGGACTTCATCACTGCTCACTTGGACGACTACAATATTTAGTCACCCTGCTTCATCTCCCTGTATCCGATCCATTTTCACTCTGCTACCAAGATCATTTTCTTACTGCAGGACTAATATGTCAACCCTCTCCTCAATGAGTTCCAGAGGTTCCAGAGGCTCACCAGAATCCAATAAAAACTCCTCATTTTGACATTTTAAACCTGAGCACTTCCAACCTTTCCTGGATTCTTTTATTTTACATCCTTCCACCTGCTCTAAAAACTACAGCTAAATTAGCCCCTTGAAATTTCTCAAATGTGACATATCACTTCCCATGGCCATGTCTTTTCATTCCTTGTTCCCTATGGCTAGTATCCTGTGTACCCTTACTTTATTTCACCTCTTCATGCCCCTGACTTCCTTTGAGAAGCAGCTCAAATCTCACCTTGTGCAGAAGGCTCTTCCCAGTCATCCCACTTTTCTGGTTGTGAATACTTTCTACTCTCAGATGACTTTCTACCAACTCCATATATATATATCTTGTGTGCATCTGATCATTTGTAACACAAAAATAATTTAGCTAATATAAAGAAAAGCAGAAAAACTGGGGAGAAATCTTTGCAGCAAGTTATTCTGAAAAAACATCTCATGTACAAGATAAAAAAGGGAATTTTATTAAAATTTATAAGAGTAAGAGCCATTCTCCAATTGATGAACAGTCAAAAGTTGTAAACAGATAGTTTTCAGGGGAAGAAATCCAAACTGTTATTAGTCACATGAAAAAAAAATGCTCTAAATTATTAATAAATAAAGAAATGCAAATTAAAACACTGAAGTATGTCCTCACATCCATTAGATTGGCAAAGTTGATAAACATTAGAAAAGTTGTGGAAACACAAGAACATCAGTGCATTGTTGGTATAACTTTGAAACTGTCCAGCCATTCTAGAAACTGATTTGGAATGATGTTCAAAAAGCTATAAAATTCGGTATATCCTTTGACACAATAATACCACTACTAAAGGTCCATATCCCAAATAGATTAGGAAAAAAAAGAAAAGAAAAAAACATATATGAAAAAAATATATATACCAACTCTTTTTTTGTGATGGCAAAGAAGCTAAGGTGTTGCTCATTGACTGGGAAATGGCGAAAGAAGCTGTGATACATCAATGTAATAAAATACCATTGTGCTATAGGAAATGGGTGAAGTAAATGGTTTGAGAGAAACCAGAAAGAGTTGTATGAGCTGATAGGAGTGAGGTGAGCAGGACTGGAAAACAATTTCTATAATAATAACAATATTGTAAATATAAACAACTTTGAGTGACTTAGGAACTCTTTTTAATACAATGACAAACCACACTTCCAAATGGCTCATAATAAAACAGATGCTTTTTTTGTTCAAGATCAGTGTGAGAACTTGTTTTATAGACTATAAATAATTGTAAAAGGGTTTTTGTTTTTCATTTCTCATGGGAAGGGGCAGCAGGAAGTGGGAAAGAAAGCATACTTTAAAAAAAAAATTAATGTTTTTTGAAGACAAAGCAAAGCCCACCCTCCCACCAAAAAACAAAAGAAGAACTAGAGTCTAGCCCTGGCACCAAGTCTCAATTCTTGAACCAAAGCTGAAAATTTGAAGAAACTGAAGAAAACAGTGACCAATAGGAAAGAGGAAGAAAGGAAAGGAGAAAGAACACGTTAAATGCCTACCATGCATCAACCACTGTGCTAAGTGCTTCATTAATAGTATGGGCTAAAGATTTGAATAAAAGAAATCAAACTTCAATAATTTGATCAGAAATATCAAATTTGCCTTTTTCTTCTGTCTGGTGTTTTTATCCGATAAAGCAGTCCCTCAGACAATTAGTGATAAATCCTCAGACTTGTTATTGGTGGTTAATTCAAAAAGGGATTGATTAGTACAAAGGACTCTCACTGTGAAGGAAGTTTCACTTATTTTGGGCTAAATCTAAAACCCATCACTCATCTTCTTGTAAAAATCTAAGATATCTAAACTAGTCTACCAAAGTCCTTCAGGAAATGATGAAACACTTCTCTTAAGGAAGTATCAAAAAACACCATTTTTTCCCTATGTCAGCACAGTCAATATGACTAGTAAGAACAGGGACCAGAAATGTTATGGAATTCCAGGTTCTCCTACAGCTCTCCAGAACCTGGAAGACAAGTAAAGTCATCTTTTATATTCTCACTTTCCTGGTAAGTAAGAGGCTGAACTCTCACCCAGGAATTCCTGGAATATTGACACTCTTTCATTCAGCAAGCATTTATTCAGAGATGCATCTTAATTAGAAGAGTATCCTTAAATAAGCATATGTCACAATTAGATCCAGAAAAAAATGTCAGTTTTTTGGGAGTGAGAGGAAAGTGGTGATGTAAAGAAATAAGCATTTGTTGGTAATCTCCTAAGTGACAGACCCAGAGCTAAGTGGTTTACAAAAATTCTTTAGTGATCCTCACACCAACCCTAAAGGATAGGTAGTATTGTTTTGTTTGTTTTTATTTTTGTTTTACAAAAGAGAAAATTTATGCAAATAGAAATCTAACTGCTTTGGCCAGGGTCATACAGCTAGTAAACTTCTGAGGCTGGATTTGAACTAAGGTCAGTCTGACACTAGGCCTGGGCTTTGCTTATTATGCCACTTAACACGGGCTGTCTGGATTTTCTATTTGCATCCCCAACACATAACAGAGTGTACATAATAAGCTCTTAATCAATGTTTTTTTTTTTCCTTTCTGTCTTTCAATTATTCAAATGAAAGCCTTCTGATTAAAGGATAAAAAGATTGGCTTGAAAAGAGCAAATAAATATGATGAAGAATTATCCCTTGAAATCCTGCCAAATTAATTATGGAAATGTATTGGAAAATAAGTGCCACTTAAAGTTTTAATGCTTAGGAGAAAATCAAAGATAACAGTACTAAGAGGGAATGATCAATAATAAAATTTGTTAAATGATTGCCTAAGATTCAAAAGGAGACAAATGACTGAAATAAGGCTCCAAGGGGCAGCAACAGCCTGGAGTCAGGAGTTCAAATTTGACTTCAAATACTTTACACTAGCTGTGTGACCCTGGACAAGTCACTTAACCTCAATTGTCTTGCCAAAAAACAAACAAACAGACAAACAAATAAGGTTCCAAGATCTGGGGTCAAAATGATTTCATGTCCATATAAACTTTTATTTGAATGATCCTTTCAATTTAAAATTAAACAAGAATATTGTCTTCTCCAGTTCTTAATAAAGATCATTGCATGCAAAAATGAAATTTATTCAAATGCCTTCTCTGGGAAAGCACAAGGTTAAGTTCTACAGAAAATACAAAGTTCAACTCATAATCCTTGCCTTCAAGGACAACAAATTAGTATCTCTTTAAGCTAGTGAAACTAAGAATTTACAAACTACAATTTAAAGTTCTATTCATTCTATTCTCAAATATTTATTTAAAATATTTTTTCATATACATTAATAAGTTATAGAAAGATACAGGTTAGAAAAATGCATAATCTGAAATTTTAAAAAATATGTTTTAAATATTCTTGCATGCTTCATTTAAGCTCAAAAATACATCATTCAAAAATTACACCAAAAAATTTTAAATGCTATGGTTACTCTAAATTACTGCAGGAAGGAAACACAATTTCCTACCTTAATCACACAGCTGGTTTCAATCCTATTACTATTATGCTTACCAATTTTTCCAGGCAAGCTATAAATTACCTTCAAAATCTTACCACTTATATTCTTATAAGTTGTGATGGAGAACTACATTTTTAAGTAACCTGCCATAATAACATTGATAAGTAATTTCAAGAAAGCATCTAGAAATTTTTCTTAACTTTCACGAAATGTATTTGACATCTGTAAAACTCAAATTACTGATTCTTTCCAAGAAATTTTAATTTTTGAATACTTTCTTCTAAACAAAGGACAATATGGTCCAAATGAGATTATTTATATAAAGGACTTTGCAAACTTGAAAGTTCTATGTTTATTTTTATTCTTATTTTCACATTAACATCAGTTTCCAATGCTATGTGACTTACCACTAGCTAAAACTACAGTATAATCCTACTAGGATGCTTCATCAGGGCCTGAAGGCAAGCCAAGTTTCTGAAAGAGTATGACACCAAAGGAATGTAAATTCCCAAGCAGAAAAAGTCTCAGGAATGAGCATGGCAATGAATTATCATTTAAGAACTATTCCAATAAAGGTCAGAAAGCTAAATCACCTAAAAGCTCTAAGTTTTTTTGGCCAAAAGAGCCATATACTAACAATAAATTCTTGATGATGTGGAGTAGTTGTAATCTACATTGGAGGGAGGAATATTCATGCCTATGAAATACCAGATTTTCTTAAGATGAAATTAAAAATTTTGAAGGACACTTACTTGAAATTAATTTGAAATACAGATCATATCTAAGTATGGAAATATGTATACATATATTCGATTTGTCAAGTATTTTAACATAATTAACATGTAGTAGATTTCCTGCCACCTAGGAGAGGATGGGGACTGGGGGGGGGGAGGAGGCAGAATTTGTAACAGAAAGCTTTGTAAGGGTCAATGTTGAAGAATTGCCCATACATATGTTTTGCAAATAAAAAGTTTTAATAATTTTTTTTTAATTTAAAAACATTTTTAAAAAAAGAAATACAGATCATATCATATGCATTCTTATAAGCCAAAACAGACATGAAATAAAACTGATTTCACATGGTATTGAAAGAAATAATAGGCACAGGTGAGGTTAAAAGGCTAGGACACAAGGTACTATGATGAAATTCAGCCCTCAAAGAGAAGGTTTTCTAGCCAAGTAATTTTGCATGGTCACCATTCAGAGGAAATAGAAATTTTCTTCTTCATGCACTGTGTACTTCTGTGATTCACAATCTTTCCACCATACAACGAGCAAAAATACAAAATTAAAAGTTAATCATTCTAAAGTATATAAATTATTTTATGGTAGTGTAAGGTAATCTTAGAAATAAAGACTATAGGGGGCGGAGCCAAGATGGCGAACTGCAGACAGCATTCTCTGTAAGCTCCTGAAGCCTTCCCTCAGACACAGACAAACTGAGCCTCCGAACTGGTTCTGGAGTGAGGGCTTCACCAAACACTTGGACTACAACGCACTTCTATCAAATATCTACTTTGAAAGAACTTCTGAGGTCAGTTTTAGACAGGCAGGGGATCGAGCAGCTCCCAGCGCTCAGACGCCAGGGCGCAGCCGGGGTGCAAGTCCGGGGCTGGGACGGACCAGAAGATTTTAGGCTGCCAGGAAGTCCCTGGGAGACCCTTGGGCCACTTTGCTCTGCTTGTGGGCAGGTGCTTTGGCAGGTCTACCTTTGATAAAGGGTGGATTGAGAGCAGCTGAAAGTGTGGTCCTAGTGCGGATCTAGCCACATCAGCCCCAGACCAGAAGGCAACTAGGCAAACTGCCCCAGGGCAAATTGAAATCCCGTCCCCTGCTGCTGCTGCCACTGCTGCCGCTGCTGACGCTGCAGAATTCCCTGCTGGTGACTGATACCTCAGCTACACATAATGAGCAAGAAGAAGAG